>JAJHUR010000300.1:0-32002 GCA_027495735.1 Lutjanus campechanus
ATACTGTATTTACTGTCTGTCCAGCTGAGACCTGATTAAGTTGACACTGCCCGGCCTCTCTGCACCATCACACACACGCACACACACACGCACACACATGAAGGCAAAGTACCCCAGGTGAAGAGGGACTTCTTATTGTCCCTTCATAATGAACATATACATGATTCAGGAGGTCACATATTCAACAATACATGCTGTATTGTCATCAAGTCTCAAACTGTCAAAGGAGGCTACAGTTTTCTTTAAAACACATAAATATATTGCTTATAACATATCATTTCTTTGTGATTTCAGCTAATTAAATACTGTTTACTTTATTTTAACGATGACAAACCTTCCAGTGGCAAAAATGCAAACAAAATAATAAAAAAAAAACTTAAAATAATACAAATTTGACTCTTCTTATATTGACAGAACGGTACATATATGACAAAAAACACATATTAAGTCAAAAAATAATACCAATTTGACTATTTTAATATTATCCAAATTGTATGCATGTGGTGAAAAATAGACAAACTCTATGTCTAGCAGAAAATACCAACAAAGTAATAAGAAAAATGTTAATTTGACTCCTTTAATGTTGACAAAACTGCATATTTGTCAATAAGTACAACTAAAATTAAAACTCGATGAGAGGAATTAAAATAATACACATCTGACCCTTTTATTTTGACAGAACTGTATGTATGTGGCAAAAAATAGAACTAAAATTTAGAAACATTTAAACTGTATTTATGTACCAATATTTAAAAACAAAATGAATTTAAAAAAAAAATCATTAAATCTTGATGTAGAAGACATTAAATGACAGTTGCTGAAAATGCCTCAGGGGCACTATGTTAAATTAGGTGTATTTTGTATCCACACACTGGTTTGAAACAAGTTTTTTGTACACAGATGTTTTTTTAAGAATGTGGCTGTAAGAGTGTTTTTTATTCAGTGAAAATACTCAGTGTAGCTTTAAATTATACTCACATTTTATTTAAAAAAAAATAAATATATATACTGTATATAGATTTTGCAGTGTGACACCATCACAATGACCTTCTCACCCAAATTTTCACCTGGGGTCCTCTCGCCTTAAACACTGCGGTGGCTCCTGCAGACAATATTGCTCTGAGATCCCAGAGGTGTCAGCGAGGGCCGGATCACAGACACGCGGGTTGTAATTAAAACAGGAGTTAAAGATTTTTGTGTCTGGGTCGAGCTGATCTTTTTGTAGCGAATAATGGCCACTGAATGTTTGATGATTTTGTCACTGGAGCCCTGCGAATTAACATTTCGCTGCGGTTCATAATTAAAGAGAAGCCGGGGTGACTAATTAAGAAGCGCCGGCAAATTACATCAGATTCACTCTTCAAAGTGACAAACCCGTGCACCATACATCTCTGTTTAAGAGGATATTTTCTGATGGTAAACAGTAAGTGGTGTGGGACAGAATGCCATTTAAAGATCCTATAGGACGATTACATTTTAAAGGGACAGTTCATCCCAAAAGCAGAAATACATATTTTTCCCCCATACCTGTTATGCTATTTATCTATCTAGATTGTTTTGGTGTGCTTTGCAGAGTTTTGGAGATATCAGCCATAGAGATGTCTGTCTTCTCTCCACTATAATGGAACTAGATGTCACTCAGCTTGTGGTGCTTAAAACCCCAAAGAAATACAATTTAATTGTCTCCTTCCTGAAATAATGATGGTCACTCAAGATAATCCACACACCTTGTTGTGAGCAAGTTTCATGTAGGAACTATTTTCTTTCTACCGAACTACATGTGCCAACTGTGTCGATGCTCAGAAGGAAGCATGCATCCACTCATGGAGGAAAGGCTCATGACACTGTGGGACGTAAACATTAAAGGAGCAATATGTAACACGCTAACGTTCAAAAATCAGTACTACAGTCCAAAAGGCAAGTTGGAGCCACAGTCAGTGTATTAAATACTTTGAAGCCCTGTTTAATATACCGTCTATGGTTGAGAAGAGTTGTTTCCCCTCCTCCTCAGGCTCGTAGGTCAGGCAGGTTGCCTGCATGTTGCAGGAACACTGCAGGACTGCGAGAGGAGTGAAACATGGTAATCTGACCCAATTTAATCATTATAAACACTTCTTTTAAAAGATTATTAATGATTTCTCACGATTCATAGATAGACAATAAATCATTCGGCGAACATTCGGTATTAATTTTAACTCTGATTAATGTGAATATACAGGAAACGGGCAAACAAGAGCGGATGTTACACGCCGCCTCTGCAAACGCCTACCATATATTGACCTGGCTATCTGTCTGCATAAATGGCACTACAGTTAAGAGGAAAAACGTGTATTTTGGATTTTGAGGTGAACTGTCCCTTTAAGAATGACTTTAAAGTGAGATTGTGTGTGGCAAACTGCTCTGCTGGTCAGTTTGCTGTCCTCAAGGACACTCTGTCCTCAGGTCACAGGGATCAGGCCGGGAATCATCCGGTTTACAGGATAGTCCCTCCAATCGCTGGGCCAGCCTGAGGCTTTATTTACAGTAACACTGATACCTGTATTTTGGGTCACGGTGGCTTCGTAAATTCCCCAAACACATCTTCCCCTGAAATTGTCCAACACACCAAAAAAAACTGTACACTGTACCTTTTCTTTTGGGCAAGGGATGCTTCATAAAATGGGTTAAAAGTGCCCAAAAACTTTAGCTCAAATTAATATTCTATACCAGTAATGTGTGACAGTGCTAATGGATTCTCCACCTATTTTACACCTCTGTCCCAGTGTGAAAGCAGCCTCCAAATCAAGGCCATGTAACACCATGTGAGGAGATGCACTATTAATATGCTGCGCAGGGCCTAGTGTGGGTATAGAGCACCCTTTGGATTCCCAATGAAAGACTGAGCAGGTTGGGTCTTGCGTGTGTTGCAGAGGAGCACACATTAGTAATCCTGCCAGCACACTTTTAAACTGGGTCAGCACCAAACACATTTGGGTGTGTGTTACCAGCATCTTGTAGCACTTCTTGACTAAACCAAACTGTGTACAAAACACAATGGGAAAACATAGCCCGCTGTGCTAGTGGAACTACTTCAAATAACCCTTGGAAAATGGAAGAAAACACATATGAGGGAGAGGAAGGGGAGAGATGTGTTTTGACAGACCTGTCACAGTGGTTGCACTTAAAAGGCTTGGCGCCGGTGTGTTTGCGGTAGTGCCTCGTCAGCTCGTCGCTCCGGGCGAATCGCCACTCGCAGCCCTCCCACGAGCACTTGTACGGCTTCTCACCTGGGGGATGAAAAAAACACACTTAAGCACCTGTTTCTCCACTCATCCACCAATCACACGCTTATTTGACTGCAAGCTTCTGTGGTCATGCAAAAAAAACCTCTCTGGCACAGGTGTGGAATCTAAATACATGGTTCATTCAAGCCGATGTTTGATATACACTCAAGAAAAATATGAACGTTTTTGCTCACATTTTCCATGAGTTAACATAAAAATCTAAGACTTTTTCTGTGCATGCAAAGGGTTTATTTCTCTCAAATTCGTGTTAGTGAGCACTTCTCTCCGCCAAGACAATCCAAATCAAGAACGTGATTAAACAACATGATCGTTGCACAAGTGTGCCGTGGACTGATCCCAATAAAATGGCACTCAAAAATATGCTGTTTTATCTTGAAAAAAGACATTTATTAGATACTGAAGTACAGCCTATGTCACAGAGGGCTACAGATACAATTTTCTTTCCTCAAGAGGGCAAAGTCATGACCCATCCGACTCTGCCTCTGACTGGCTAGTGCTTATTACCTTTGTTGGTTGGTTGGCCCAAAATGGGAAGTTTTATCTTGAAAAAAGACATTTATTAGGCACTGAATTATGGGCTATAGATACCTTGTTTTTCCCAGGAGGGCAAAGTCTTGACCCACCCTCCTCTGCTTATGATAGGCTAGTATTTGTTACCTTTGCTAGCTGGGTTCATTCGATTTAGGCATGAGGAGTGATTGGTTTGGGTTAGGGTAAGAATATCAGAGTAAGCCAATCAAAGGCAGAGTAAGGCAGATCATGACTTTGCCCTCATGGGAAAAAAAATAGAGATGGGATCAATCCAATCCAATCTGATCCGGTATCAGGGCCTGATATTGATGTAAAGCACTCACTGGGTAGGGGACTTGTCTCACTGATCAGTGTTTTGATCTAGATTCCACAATGCCACATGTTTTCCGTTTGTAAATACTTTTTTATGTCTACTCTGCACATAGCATAGCAAACTTAAACTCTCAGCAATGCATCATGGGAAATGATACAAATGAGGGCCGTCTTTCAGCCTATCTGCAGGACTTGTGAATATCAGAAGCCACAATCCTACAGCGCCCGACAGTGGTGGACAGTCATCATTACACAAGTTACATTACACAAACTAAATACGCTTTCCAGATGAACAAAACTCTGACTGGATGTGCATCAGCATCAACTGACACAAAAGTTTTCACCACTAAACTGAAATTCAGTCTCAGCCTCATGTGATCTTACTAATACAGTATTCAGGTGTTATAGATATTCAAATTTAGATATCGGAATTAGATCAAAACTGAAAAAAAGTGGATCAATACATCTCTAGAAAAAAAAATGGAATGTGTCTTTTCTCAAGGTAGAACTGTACATTTTAGAGTGTCCTTTTATCGTGAAGTGAAAGTGGATATGCTCACTATCATGGATTTATAAAAAATGTGGGCAAAATTTGAGAGAAGTAAAGCTTTCTGTGTGCATAGAAGAATTACATCTTTCACTTCAATTCATGAAAAATGGGAGTCAAAACAACAGTGATGCATTTTTACTTTTGAGGGTTTTTTGCAAATTTGTGGTGCAGAGATTTTCTTTGAAAGATTATATCCTGTATATTGTTATTCAGTTGGAGTTTGCACTCTGTTTCACTGATAAAGATCCCCGCACTTCACTTTTCCCTTTTTTCTGGGCTGGAAAGAGAGCACGGCAATGTTTAACACTGAGATGGAGAAGCTCCCACTGGTCTCCAATCTTGCTGAACACGCAGAAGAGGAGTAGAGGGTAGAGAGAAGTAGAGCGAGAGAAGAAGTGGAGAGGGAGGGAGGGGAGGGGATTAGAGGCAAGGTGGATGAGAGAGTGAGAAGAGGAGGTGAGATGAGACCAGGAGAGGGAATAGTGGAGTAGGAGAGAAGTGCTGCAGAAGTGGATTAAGGCAGAGAGGAGGCTGCAGATATGCCGGCAGGGGAGGAGGGGTGGCGATAATTAGGCCAGTCACACGGCATAATGGCAAGGAACCCACAATCTGCCAGCTGCGTCCAGCACCGAAGATGTCACCTGCATCAGTCACATCCCATCTGGACCGGTGAATACAGCCACACTGACACACTGACCAGCTCTGCTTGAGTGGCTCCGGCACAAAAACAGGCTTAATTTGTTGAATGTGATTATCAAAGGGACACAATCAATGGATCAAGTGCTTTGTGAAGACAAGCAAGATTGAGAAGAATTCTGGTGTAAAGACAGTAGTGGTTCGGTACCATTATCTGTACCAGCTGTTGCAGAAATTCACTGATTGTGCACAGATTTGGTCGAGCTAAAAAAATCAATAATGTATACAGTATTCTGTGTTCCAATTAAAAGGTGCATTTCTGCTTTTTTTCCCCGTGTATTAAAAGCCCAACCTGTAAGTTCTGCCACTAGGGGTCTATCTCACATTAAAGCAATAACAAAAGACATAGTTTGATGATTTCGTGAAGTACCGTGGGATCATTGGAACTGTTATCTAAACAACCACCAGTGCTGAAGAAAATCTGCCTATTAAAGTTTAATTCATATTACTTTTAGTCACGTTTGCCGAACTTCCTTCTTGACACTCTGATTTATCCTGTGTTTCCCTGGAAATTATAGCGTTGAATAAATCATGGATTTCTCAGGGTCTGACAATTTTTGGGAAACATTTGGAACAATCTAAGTAGAGCCCGACTGATATATCTGTTGGCCGATATTATCAGCCTGATATTGGCCTATCACAAGAATACCACTTAAAGTTCACCATTTCAGTGACCTGATATCATATAAACTGTTAAATATGTTGCATCATCACATATTTTTGGGAGTGGGATCATTGAAAAATTGTGTTTATGTACATATATTCTACATTGTGTATATTAGAAAGAATATTGGTCAGTATATTGTAATCTGTAATTTTTTTTACTCCCTAATATCGGTATCTGCCCCAAAAATCCAGTATTGGTCAACATACAACATATGTCTAGCATCTTTAGACATTTTAATTGGGGCTCGACCGATACAAACCGAAACCGAACCAAAACATTTTTGCAATGATCCCTGAAAAATGATGACAAAGATATGTAATGGAGGCAGGATATTTTACAGTTCAATAATAAACTTTATTGACCAAAATAACATTGAGGCACTGAAACTTTCACTGCTATTTTTAATAATTACAGATAAAAGATGCAAATAGTGCAAAATATATGTATATAAAGAAAAATGAGCAAATATACCTAAAATGCTATAAAGCTAAAACATACAAACGATCTGCATTATGTTCTATTTTCATATAAGCACATTTCAGACAACATATGAGTTGATTCTAATATAGACTGATACCAGGATGATAATATCACTTTCATAATTTCATTTACATGAACTGCAATTTCATGGCAATGCAGAGCAGAATGGCACAAGCCAATCTGTGCACGTATGACCTGCACAAGCACTTGTTTCTATCAAATGTGCTCAGCGAGCAGCCATGTTCCAGAGCACTCCATTAACAGGAATCATGTATGATTTGATGGTGAGAAACAGAGGTCCATGAGGTTACAGCCGTGATGAGGTGATAAATGAACAAGTGAGAAAAGAAGGTCCAGTGGGCAACCATGAAATGTCAAAAGAACAACCACTAATGAATACAAACTGATAACACTTGATCAATTGTGATTAAGTTGGACTTTTAACCCTTTAACTGCCTCATTTTAGTACCACTTGCTGATAAATTTGACACACAAAAAAACTCTATGATGAATGAAATGAATTTATTCCTCATAAAATAATATTTATAGATGGTAAACCCAGGAATTAGCCATGTCCCATCCTATACATCCATACATGTCCCCATTGTGGACATGTATCCCTTCATGCTGCCTCACTTCCCTGAAACACCCAGAGCAGCAGGTCTGGGCCATCCCGCTCTGGCCAATGAAATTCCCGGGAGGCAAGGATGCCTGAATGTGTTGCCTAGCAACGGGAGCGAGGGGGTGGGGTGTATGTGTGTGTGTGTGTGTGTGTGTGTGAGAGAGAGAGAGAGAGAGAGAAGGGGGGAGTGCGCTGAAACATGAGGAGGCAGTAGTCAGTGCAGCTGGCTGGATCTGGCAACGGCACGCCGCCATGCCACCGGCCAATTACCGAGCACGCTGGCAGAGCACGGAGGCAGTTGCCTAGCGACGGTAACCGTAGAGCTGTACGGGGCAAGAGGGGGGGGGGGGGGGGGGGGGGGGGGGGGGGGCACTAAGAGACCAGAGCCTGCAGCAGTACATAACCACTCAGCTACCGACTCCTCCAACGATACGCTGCCCCCCGTTGCCTAGCAACAGAGCCCCCCCCTCCTCTCTCCTCTCCCTCAAGATGCCCTCGTACAAAAAGGCAAGTAGAGCAGGTGCACGCTCGCCTTCTCAGACACACATTCACAAACAAACCGGACGAGGAAGGTTACTTTTAAAAAACACGCAGTCTGACTGATTGGCACTTTAAAATGGCAATCAGTAACCTAATCCACCGGATTAGCCTGAACTCAGCAGCTTAATCTGATTATGCTCTGTTACTTTTGGATTACTTTGCCTGTTAAACATATAATGTAGATTATGAAGCTAAGTGGATTATTTCCTCTGATTTAAAGAATCAGGATTGTGGATGGTGCTGTTGTTAAAAAACATTTTATTTCCGGCATTATTTAATAAAATCCGCATCATCTGACACCCATCACTCATTCCAGGCAAAAATGATGTGCAACCAAAATGCTTTTTCCCTTCGAAAATGTTCTTTTGAGGGTAATCAAATAAGCAATCACATATTTCTCATCCATAATCTGATAACTTGGTGTTTCCTGAGTCACTGTAATCCCATTACGTGTAATCTATGACTTCCGAATGCTCTCTCACACACACACGCATACACACACGCACGCGCTCGCTCCAGCCTCTCAGGTGCCAGTGTTGAAGTTAATTGCATTCCCTCCATTAGCTGGAGCTGAAGCAGGGCATCCGGGGCTCAGAGGTCATTAGAGAGGCTCTCGGAAAACGCTTTACAGAATCCTGTCCACAGCAAGCTCGGCAGGCTCGGAGATGAGCGGAAAACCAGAGGAAGAGGGAAACAAGTTAAGAGAGGAAGATGATAGATGAGGGAAGTGATGGAGAAGTTAAGTATGTTAGAGAGAGGTGTGAGCATGAGGGAAAACTGGGGCTGAAAGATGAACATCTTTATATCGGATTGTGCAGTTTTCAAATGAAAAGAACCACCGTTTTAATCATCTATTTTTTAAATGTTACTTAATATTCAATAACCAATATTATTTTATTAAAGAACGAGCCTCCCACCAACTCTATGCAGGTAGCTAGGGACCTTGAAGACAGAGTTGTTATAATCTGCCATTGAAACATCATAGGCTAACATTGTTTTAAGCTTATCACCTTCAAAGATGACCAAAAAAATGACCAAAATGCATCCCCCAGCCTCATTCTCCATGCCCGAGGAGCAGACAGAGTGCAGGGGCAGAGGATTGTTGAGTTGGATATCTCCAAATTGCTTTATGAAGTGAGACAATTCTCCTGTATCTCAAGCCAAACAAACCACTTAAGCCAATGGATCGCCTGAAAAATGCTCCGGCACAAAGCCGAACACATGGCTGCTTTTCTTAGCTCCTGAAAAGTTGACATTTTGGAGATAAGTGGTTTTCACTAGACAGGGACAATGTGTTAGTCTAAGTCTGCTTGAACCAGTGATCCTTTATCTGATAGACGTCTGTTCAAGTTAGAGTCCATGGCTCCAACCATGGCTCTGAAATATCAGCAGCCTGACTGTGCTGTTGACTGATAGATCTGTGGTGCTGTCCGTGGTGCTGAAGGAGCAGAGAGCTTTGTAAATGTACCTTTTTCTCTCAGTCCTGCTCTTCTGTAAGCTTAGTCTTTGAACTATCATATTTTTCTAAACTATATACTATAAATAATCAATTCTATATTATATTGCAGCCTATGTACTCTATAGAGTATAGCGTCACCTTTACGATCAAAGACATGTGGCCACAGAGGAGGGAGAGGACCATAGAGACAGACTGATGCCTGTTTTATTCTTATAATATTCTTACAATATAATTAAATAAAATTCTATGATCATTCAGTCTATGCTGCTGAAAAATGCTCTCATTACACCCCCCTCCATCCCCATTAAAAATGAAGAAATCACTGACTGAATATAACGCAGCATCTTTAGAAATATTTGCTGAATTGGTTAATTTAATTTGTCTTAAACAAGCAACAGAATTATTTTGTCTCACTTAATTTATGTAGAAACAACACGCAGTACGTGGCCTAAACTATGTGGACACTTGAAATGTGATCGTTCCACATTTCTCTCCAAAACCATGAATAGGTATGATAAAAAAAATACCGATTCTGATACTTGAACTTTGCGTATTGTCAGATACAGAGTACCAATCTGATACCAGTGTGATAAAAAGAAATATACAGTATATTTTTAACATTATTATTCTATTTTAACAGATCTATACTGCTAACCCCTGAAGAACAACAGTAATCAGTTCAGTATGTAATTTCCCCACTACATCCTACATAGATGTGATATATTTGCTATCATTTTTGTATGGCCTGGCTCAGGTTATTAAAAAAATATGGCACATGGGATGCTGCTTGGAAGTAGCAGGGTTACATATAGACTGCATAGACTTTTTGAGGATGTATCACGAGCATTTCTGATACATGGTATCGAAAACCCCCCAAAACCATGAGTATTAAACTTCTGTACTAACACAGGGTGGTAAAAAAAAAAAAGACTTCTTGTTTAATACTATGAAGACCACAAATACAGGCCTGCAGTTTAATTTATAGAAAACAAGTGTAATATTGGTCAGAAAAATTGCAGTTAGATATTTTCCTCGGCCCAAAGAGAAGAGAGCGGAGCAGAGCAATAAAATAAGGAGCGTGAGAGTGAAGAATATATACAGAGACAGACGTGTTATGAAAGACTGATAGAGAGCGAAATAAGGACAGAAGCGTAGAGAGAGAAAGACTTGAAATATAGAAAGAGCGAGAGCGCGAGGCAGATGAGGAAAAGAGGGGAACGGAGAGAGTGAGAGAAGGCAGAATAACCCAACAGTCGTCGTGTTTTACCCGTTCCCTCACCCTGCCCAAAATCTAATTGTACCATTCCTTATCTCCCATAAGCCTATTCACAAAAAGCTCTACAGGGCACTGTCATTTCAACTCAGCCCGTCTAATTCCAGATTAAATCGTAGCCTTTTCTCCGTCGGTAATTTATGGAAATAACAACTAAGAAAAAGAGGATTTGAGTAATGACATCTTTAAACTTGTCAGGATAATGGCTCAGTGAATGGGGGAGCCTGTGGCACTGCTGTCTTTTTCTGAAGAGGGTCGCTCTACTGTACCTCCCCCATTCCTGTCTTCTGTCTTCATCACACTCTTTGTTTCACGCCACATCACTCTCTCCTCTTCCTCTGCCTCCTTTCTTCCGCTTTTGTGTTTTCCTTTTGTCATCTTATGTCGACATTTCCCCCTTTTATCACGCTACCTTCCTGGTTTGAATAACAAGACAGATGTTCTTTGGGCGGATGCTTTTATCTAAAGCACCTTAAGTGACAAGGATAAGCTCTGGGGGGGGGGGGGCTTCCTCAAGAAACTGAGCCCTTTATGGTGCTATATGTTACATTGTGTGTCGTTAAATCATTATCATATCAATTTTCACACAATTAACTGAATAGAGGACGAAAGAATGCCACATTAGCTTCCAACTCCAACAGGAGTAGACCGGTGCATCGGGAGGTACAGTACAATGTGGTCCTGAAACGATTCGCTGATTAGCTGAGTCAGAGAAAAGGAATCTAATGATTTAAATCAGCAACATTTACTGTTTCCAGCTTGTCAAATGTATCTGTTTTAACTATGGGACATTACCTCTGGCTCTGGAATTATGAATTTTAGGCACAGTGTGTAGGGCTAGGATTTGCAGGGATTTATTGGCAGAAATGTATGTTTTCATTTATGTATAATCACTAGAGAATAAGAATCATTATGTTTTTGTTGCATTAGAATGAGCTGTTTATATCTACAGAGAGTGCAGGTCCTCTTGTTTCTATAGTAGAACCTTTTGTGTTTTGGGTGAAGTGAGGTGAGCAGGGTTCAGCTGGTTGTAATCTATAACCTCACTGTTGGATGGCACTAAATCTGGACTTTTATGCTGCTAGCTAGACTAAATGTGTAATATGAAGACTTCAACTTGGGCTCCAGGAACTTTCCTGACATTTGACAAAATGATTTTTAATTCATTACTTGAATACAGCTGAGGCTGGACATTAACCAAGGTATAGGACTCTTGAGAGCTGGTAGAATTCATCTTGAGAGGAATATAACTGTCTGTAACAAGTTTCACAGTTACTCATCCAAAAGTTGTTGAGATATTTCACTTTGGATTAAAGTGGCTGACCAACCAGCAGACCTACATTGATTTCTGTAGATAGTACTGCTCGGAAAGGCTAAAAACAACAAGTAGCATCGTTATTATAGTATCTGTGGTTGCAACCACAGATACTGGCCCCTATCTGCTCTTCATTAGAAAGCTTTTATGTGCTCTTCTCCCCTCTGTTGTAAAAGCCTTCAAAAAGTGCTTGAAACTCAGAGAATTGGTCTCCCTGCCTGAGTTTAAAGCTCTTATTGGTACAATGGTGAATGGAGCGGTTGGTGTTTGTCACTGTGTGTTGGAACTTTATACTAAACATGGGTTAAATAAAGACTACATTTAAAAAATGCTCTTCAAGAAGGTTAAATCTTGCCTCATACAAAACTTCACACACAACCTCAAACATCAGTGTAATGTTCTGCTTCTTTTGGTCAATTCAGCCTGAACACAAATCCAAATATTCTACCAGTCCATCCCTTTGCTTGTATATTGATATCGTGACTGGACAGCATCAGTGGCGCTGGTCTCCCCGAGCTGGCCCAGTTGGCATGGAGTTTAAGCACAGGGGCTGCAGACACGCCACACTGGGGAAATCAATGATCGCATGTCTGTGCCCTTTGTTCCAGTCAGGCTGACGCCTAAACCCGTGGTGTGCACCGTCGAGGGTGTGATCACACATACAGCGTCCTCTCTTTATTCCTAACATACAGTAACTGACAAGTTCATTTTATTTATATTCACACCCCGGAATATACAAGTGAGCCTGAGCTGGTAAACAAGTCATGTGTAGCTGCTGTGCTGGACAGCTTTGGTGATCTGTCAACCATTAAGTTTTAGACGGCAGCAAAATCTCATTCGAGTCCCTGTAACTTGATTTAGCGTGATGGACGCTCTTTGCTGTACCTCCATGGGTTAAATCATGTGGAGAAATCAGAAGAAGAGTCCACATACATTTATTTTTTTTTTATTCTAAGCCTTCCAAGCATGAGCAATGGCTCCCTTTAAAAGCTTTCGGACAGTATCCTTCATACCTGCGAAGCTTATAATACACTTTTATATTCAAAACATATTTTCCTAGCTTTAAATTTATCCCATTACCAGCCTTGCAAAATCAGGCAGTCCCAAACCTGCGATTGAGAACCACTGACCTAGACTTATAGAACGCATAGAGGACGGGAGGGCCTGAAATAAACCGGGGAAATGGCGGCCTATCCAGGTCAATCCATCCATCACCGTGCAGTTACTCAGACGGAGGACAGCTCCCCGACAGGGGTCTGAGTGGTTTGGGATTGAGATGGAAGAGCGGGAGAGTTATAGCTCCTGAACCCTCCCCCACCTTTCCTTCTTGAGAAGAACCTTGACAAGGAGGACCCGTCCTGGTTTGGCTCAGAGAAGTATTTAGGCAGAAAGAGCAGGATAAGAGAAGTGTTTCCTCTTTTTCTAAAATCATCGCAGTTTTGCCTTACATGGCTATATTTGCATGTGGTGCCACAGGGACAAGGCTTTAATCCCGTTCCATGATGACGGGGCTGTTTTTTTCGTTACGTTTCTTATCACTTTATGTGCATTTTGCACTTGTTCCAAGAATGTGAAGCAGGTGGATTTTCCTCAATTATCTCAAGTCAGGCTATCTAAGAATTCAGAAAGCTGGCAGGCTGGAAGGACGATGTAGTGCGCACACAGATAGATAAAATTGCTGATATCAGTCTACATTGAAAACAGCCCACATTTTATATGTCTCTTGTAGGAAAATGCTAACAGTTTATCTCCCTTCTTAGACCTAAAGAATTATCCAGAAGCAAACTGAAAAAAATAGTACTTTGCAAGTACAAAAAGAGTCTGCAAACTCAGATTAATAGAAAGCACTTTCAGTTCTAGTCTTTCAGTTTCTCTGCTCAGTGCAGACATTTCTGGCTGTGTCTTCTTCACTGTGCAGCAGTCTTTTAGCTTCAGGACTGAGCCTTTTTAGCCTGTCACCAACAATGAGTGTCAATCAATTTTATCACCAGCAGGTGTATCAAGTGGCCACCTCTGGTCAGAGAGCTGTCCTCCTGAAAATCTCACTCACTGACACTGTATCTGAAAAATGCACAAACTAATATGCTCATATTCACAAACTATATACAGATTATGTAACTTTGTGTCTCTATACAATCAAATCCATATACAAGCACTGATATTTAAACAAAATATATGTTAAAAAATAATATAGTAAAGGGATAGTTTGGATTATTTGCTGCTTTACATTACTGCAAGGCAGCCGTTTCTGGCAGAAAACTGCTGTTATTTAAGCCAAATATCCCTTTCCAAACCAACCAAACTCCATGGGCAAAATCAGTAATTTAACCTCACAGAACATGGGAGTTGCCAGTCCATCGCTGCCTCGGTCTGCTGGTTTGTTTGTGTAATTTCTTTAACTTATGTATTTTAAACAATTAGTTAGAATTCACCAAAGTCACACAATTACACATACAAACTAAAAGATAGAGGCAGTGGTAGACCAGCAACTCATGTTCTCTGCATGGTAAAATGACTGATTTTGCCAGTGGAGTTTGGTTGGTTTGGAGTGAACAATATTTGGCTTGTATAACACTTTTTTCCTGTTGGTCCGACAACAAAGTAAAGCCGTGAAAATATTCTAAGTGTGGGGCTTTTTTAAAGTGGCTAAAATACATTTCGCTGCTGACCCTCCCCACAGCAATAGATGCTGCTACTGCTTCTTCTTTCACTAATAGGACAATTAGTTCAATTACTGCCATAAAAACAATCTATTATAGGTGTAATTCTCACCCGTATGTGTCCTCTGATGAGCCTTTAGGTGGGAGCTCTTGGTGTACACCTTCCTGCAGCCGTTAAATTGACAACGGTGGATCCTCTTCTTGTTCTCCGGTAGCTCCCCGACCCCGATCACACACGCAGCACCCTCCTCTTCGTCCTTCATCCGGACGGGGAGCGCATGCGCTGCCACCAGCCGGGCTGCGCTGAGCCCCACCTTCCTGGCCACCAGCTTCAGCGTGAGCGTCCCGTCAGCTGAGGCCGTCAGTGTCTGGTTGGGTTTGACGAGGTGCCGGCCCAGTTCTGGCGACGATGGGGGCGTCAGGGAGGTGACGGCGCTCAGCTGGGCCTGGTGGACGCCTTCCATCCCTTCTACGTTTTCCAGCCCCTGGCCTTTGGGTTTGAGGTCTCTTTTCATTGCACCGCTGGAGGGAAAGTTCTTCCGTGTTGGGCAGAGGATCACCGGAGGTGGGCTTGGGGGCTCAGGGAGGCTGGGCAGGCTGGGGAGCAGGGCGTCAGTCAGCTCTTCCTCGCCGTCCTCCTTCAGGTAGGCCGGAGTTAGTAGACCATCCAGGTCTTGGTCGAAGAGCTCTGACAGACGCTTGGGCTCCGTCTGCAGATAACGCTCCAATTCTAGGCAGGTCTGCAAGAGAGGAAGAGGAGGAAAAGACTCAATTTAGACTCAATTCAGGTAAGTTCACAGATTTTGGGCATCTGCACTGAAAATGCCCGTCCTCACTCTCAAATCCCACTTGACAATTTCAACAGCCGTCAGATCATCCGATTTGCCTTTACACACTGCGGAGAGAGAATCTGCATGGTGCCATCCACTCACCCAGACAGGCAACTTAGCAGCTCTGCCAGCTGTCACATGCGCACACGCACAGATAGCCACCAAGACAGCCAGGATTACCTGGCAGCTCCGGCAAGACGGCTGATTACACACTGATTGATTGCAACCGCTGCGGCGCGGAACGAAAGCGAGGCGAGGTGGATAGCGGGAGGAGAAGTCCTAAACTGTACAGAACTCCTATCAAACAACATTTTACAGAGCTTTGACAAGCCATGTGTGCACCGGCTTCCTCTGAGCCAAGATAGGAAGATTTATTCAGCTGTAGTTATGGTCTGCTTCATCCCTATTACTCCAAACACCTCTCCCCGTGGAGGGCAAATAAAAGGCTACATCCCCGATTTGTGTGAACTGGCATCCTGAGAAGTCTATTACTTTACAACAAGCTGGCGAGATCCTAGCGAGGGGAAAGAGACGCCCCATGTCCAAGGATGAAGCTATTATGTTTGAATGGACGGCGCCAGTTTGATCCCAGGGATCGTTGTGTTTCACTTGTAGCCACTAACCCGTTTTGACAGCTGAGATGGAGGCTAGCAGCTCCACTGGGCGCGCGCTACTCGCCACTTCATTTGTGTGTAAATAGGCACTGACAGACAGAGTAGCTAGTTCCATTATCAGGAATAAGGTTGTACAGACTGAACACATCAGAGACATTTACAATCTCACAACCCCCCGCCCCTTTCCTTGTTTGCACCTTCTAAAAATAAAACCACACTTCTTTTTTTTTTTTTTTTTTTTTTTGGAGGGTGGTGTCTGTTGCTAAGGGAGTGTGATTTCTCCTGTAAGTTGTCTCCTTCCAGGAACAAGGAAGGAAAAAGGGATTTGGCGTTGTTTTTTGACTGTCTACTGTATTTGCATAGACTGACATCAAATTAAAAAGCTGCTCGAGACCACAGTGAAGATAATGCACCGTGCTTCCTCCCTCCGCTGCACGCCTACATGTTTTTATTTTTTCCTGCGATGGCTTTGAAAAATAACTTCTTTCATGCACGATGTGAGAGGTCTCTACTGTTTCCTTGATGGCTGCGGCCAGCGAGTCGTGAATTAAATGAGAAGGGATCTTTTTTTCTCCTTTATTCTTTCTTTCAGAGCACAATTAAATATTGAAGGAATCCAGACATGATGAAGGGAATAACATGTGTGAGAGGGTGGAGAGGTACAGAAAAAAAACTCCACCTGTCCCACAAGCAGTCTAACAAAATAAAAGCATTAACTACGACCATTAAGGGTTCTTCAGCTTGTTCCCACACAGAACCCAAAATAAAGCGTTATACAAAGAACCATCTGCAAAAGGCTCCACCCAGAACCTCCTATGAGAGGTTTTAAAGGGGAACCCTTCTCTGATGTAATCATTCCACCTGTAACTCTCTATACAGAATATTTCCACCTTCTAGTGGTCTATAACCCTGCCTAGGGGTCTACGGAGAACCTTTTTATAGTATGATACATAGAACTCTTTCTTCCTAGAGGAGTTGTTTGGATGAAAAGGGTTGTTAATGGAACCCTTAGTCTTACAAAGAACCCTTGACGAACCCTTCCGTTTTCAGAAAGAAATGATTCTGGGTAGAACCTCAGCTCTTCAGGAAGATGCCGTTAAGGACCCTTATTTCTAAGAGTGCAGCCTCCGTCTTCTCACTCATTTTCACCATTATCCTTCTCCACCTGCCTCAACTCCTATCGATTCCCCAAAATCACCATTTTCTCCTTCCCTTTTTTCTCGTTCTCTCCTTATTGTCGCCTCCTCCTCTCCCAAGGTGAGGACTAATTATCCGCTAAAACCAGCCAGTTAAAGGGGACTTTATTCAGCAAAACGCTTAGGACTGCAAACCAAGGTGAGTGTGTGTGTGTGTGTGTGTGTGTGTGTGTGTGTGTGTGTGTGTGTGTGTGTGTGTGTGAGGTAGAGATAGTTCAAGGGAGCGGAAAAGAGGATAGAAACGGATAAGTGAGAGGGGGGCTGAGTGGAAGGTGAAGACGACGAGGAAGGAGGAGGAGGAGGAGAGTGATGGAGGGACAAGGTGAAAGAGGCAAGAGGGGATAGAGGAGAGGGAGAAAGAGCGAAGGAAGGTGTTGACTTCATTTTCTCCGTGGGGGGTGAATCCTTTTTGGAAGTGTGACATTTGGCATAACAGGATCGTGTCAGCGGGCAAGCCACGGGCCTCGTACACAAACACGCACGCGCGCACACACAGGAGAGGGTTCACGCACACTAAATGTTAGGTTACGACCCACGGTGATGTGCTAGGATGTGCGAGGATTTCAGCTGTGACACCGTGGAAGGTGAAGTGCGAGTGTGAGCACGAACATGCAGACTTCACTTAAAAGTGTGTGTACGTGTGTGCGTACAGAATGTGCATGGAAGCCTGTTTCCACCAGTAAAGGAATAAATGTCCCTTTGGTAAGTCAAAAATGTGATTTAAAAGTCGTAAGTAAGAGTTAAAGTTCAGAATTAAGTCATAGATATGAGATGCGCATTTATATTTATATGCAGAATGTTTATGAAGGCCCATTTCTCTCAGAAAAAGAAGAAAATATATCCATGATGAGCCATAATTACGAGAAAAGGTTGAAATAAAGACAAAACTCAAAATTATGAGAAAAAAATGAGATAAAAAGTCATAATTATTATGTCATTATTTGCTAATTTACTAACTTTTTATATCATAATTTAGACTTTTTTTTAATTATAATTTTATCCTCTTTTTATCTCATAACTATGACTTTTTAAAGAGTCAAAATTCAAAGATAAAGAGTCAAAATGATCTGATTAAGTCATAATTATGAGATTACGTCAAAATTATTCAATAAAAAGTCATAATTAAGAGACTAAACAGTCAAAATTATGAGTTAAAAGTTGAAATTGCATGATAAAAGGATGAAATTATGCGAGAAAAGTGCAAAATTATGAGTTAAAAAGCTGAAATGAGATAGTCATGATGAGATAAAATTGAAACTAGAAGATAAAAAGTCAAGTATGAGATAAAATATCATAATTAAGAGATAAATATTGACTTTTTCTCTCAAATGTTTGACTTGTATGTCATAATTTTGACTTCTTATGATGTAATAATAACTTTTCACCTCATAATTATAGTTGGATATGATTTTTTTTTTTTTTTTACTGGCAGTAATGGGCTTCAATATAATGTGGGAGGTTTGACAAAGCAAGACAGATGAAAGAGGCTGCAGGTGAGGGGGCGGCAGGTACGACAGCCTTATCGCGCTGCTCTTTCTTTGCATCCGTCTTCCTCCTTCTTTTCCCCCATCACTCCATCACTTCCCTCCCTCCCTTCCTCCACCCTCCTCCCCCAGGTGGTGACATTAACATTGTAAGAGAGAAGGTCATGCAGTTGATCAGTGCTTCCTGTGTGTGTGTGTGTGTGTGTGTAGTGTGGGTGTATGTACTGTATGTGGCTGCATGTAATTATGCTAGTTTGCCTGTGCGTGTGTGCGCACATAATTTTGCAAGTGCACGTGTGAGTAGCATAATTATGCCGCTCTGTGTGTAATTATGCGGCTCTTGTGTGTGTTTGTGTGAACACCTACGCTCATGCATAAACGCGTTTATTTGCTGATCTCGTGGCCTAAAGTGAACGTGCAACTTGCGTCTCTGTGTGTGTGCGTGCGTGTGTGTGTAGGCAAGGAATCAAGAGCCAAAAGCATGGCACAATAGCCAAGATAAAGGAGAGCTCATGGCCCGCTTCAGCTCTATTTGGACAAACGCCGATCTGGAGAGCCAACATGAACTGGCTCTGCATAAAGCCAGGGTCCGTTTCCTGAAAGGCTTTCGGGATGATTCCTCCATGCGAGCCAGGATAAACTGAGACAATCCAATGGCTGTTCCAACAGCCCCACCTCCACCTCCAAACTGGATGAAATCGTTTTGGTGGCGCAGGGTGGTGGAACAGTCCTTCAACCCAGATTCATGCTTCCATGTGTTCAAGCATCTCACTGGAACAAGACATTCATGACCAACTTCAGGAGTGATCCTCTGAAACGTTTCACCTTTCTGTGTCTGCTACATGATGAACGCACAGCATTGCAAACGCAACAATCAATAAGCCTTTTGACAGCAGACAGTTGGACTTATCATGGTGCCAGAAGCATGCAGCCCTCAACAATAAAGACTGGCTGCTTGCCAAGGGCAAGTAAGATGCCACTTTGGGCTACTAAATCTAGCGACTCACTTGCTCGATCGGGCAAGCAGTAAAAAAAAGAATTCAACTAATCATTTTTTCTGGAGCTATTGATGGAAATAGCAAAGGAATGTGCCTCTCGCATCCCGCTCATCTCTGCTGAGAGTTGCACATGCGCAGTTTCGATGGCTGCAGGTAAAGACAAAGTTTTAGAGCTGAAAAAAAAAGAGTTTCAAGCCAAAAAATGTCGCTGCTAAAAGAACCGTCAGCATCTCACTTGCACAACAGCTAACAGTGCTGCAGACAACCCCTCTTCCTGGGTATTGATGGTGCTTGTAGGAAACATGAACACTGAGACTAGTCAGGAAAACGCAAAACTGATACAACAGCCTATCATGTTTGATCTTTGGGAGACTTCTGAACCAACTGCCCAATCAGGCAAGCAAAAAATGGTAATTTGCATTGAACCTTGCACAGGTGTTGCTGATAAAATTAAGGATGGCCTCTTCTATTCAAGAGCTTCAGTCAGCGATGACAGTGAGCCAGCACGATACCAACACAGGACCTTGAAACCGAAGCAGCTAAATTCTATTTACATGTGTGCTTTTCCCACCCGTCAAAATATCTAACATGAAAAAGGTCCATCAAGAGCAATCAAGAAGTGCTGTGCGAAACCTTTTTCGACCTCTTTTGTTCAAGTCACTTTCAGGTCATGTAATGTCTTATCTAATTGGCTGAGGTGTGAAAGGTTACCGCTAATAAGTTCAAAGCTGAAATGACTGAAGTTTGAGTGCAGCGGTGAGGAAAAAAAAAAAAACACCAGTGAAACACACAGCACTGAACGTGTTGTCACTGCTGCAACTTATCTGCTCCAAAAGTCAAACTGGAACTAACAAATGTTAACATTTTCCTTTAACAAGCAAAATGATTACTCATATATCAAAATATTTGACTAAATTCTTCACTTGCATTGACGTTTTTTTTTGTCGTTTTCTTGCCAAACACAAAATCATTTCCATGAAGGGTTGATGAGTTGAGCACAGCAACACTTAATTGCACAACTAATTACCTAAACAATTTTCAGCTGTGGCTTTAGTCACCATCAGCCTTCAAGAATGTTTAAAAAATACATGCTTTCTGAGTGCTTTTTTTTAACGTTGATATTTTATATGTATGCACTGCATAATGGAAATAGTGGCTTTACAAGACAGGAAGAAGTTGTCGGTCAGAACTGATTGGTAAATGACAAGCAAGTCCTCAAACTATTTTTCACACTGCAGTGTTTGGTACAAATTGTACATGTGCACAGACCTTTTTCTATATCTTCCTACTCATAAATACACATACATCATATTCGTTGAAGAATCAATGAGAAAATTCCTGAGAGACAAACTCAACTGAACATTAAAAACGTAGAAAACAACAAGACTCAGCAGCCATAAGTGTCAAATAAGAAAAGTGGCCTCCCGCAGGTGGTCCCAAACTGGTTGCAAGAGATTGTTGTTTGCATGATCCTGTTTAAATCGATCTAAAATAAAAAACCACAATCGCCAGGGTATTCATTCTTTTTGCAGTGGAGGGTTAAGGCTTCTGTCTTTTTTTTACATCATCGTGTTGTGTATGTGGTGACAACATGCTGGCTCCAGAAAGTCGCCCTGAACTGACTGCCGCAGATCACTGATTGCGTTACCTTCTTAAAATCTACCTAGAATGAAATATAAAACAATATTAGCCAGAGCATTTATTCTTTTTGCAATGGAAAGCTAAGGCTTATCTTGTGTCATCACACTGTACACTGATGATGTCATTACGTGCGGTGCAAAACACGGTGAAACCATGCCGTGACATGAAAACACCTTTGCACTCTCTTCATAAAAATGAGCTTATATCAAAAACTTAAAAAATGCACCGTTCAAATAACTAGATTTAGAAACATGTTTTGGTTTGTTGACTTACGAAACCTTTTAGCTTAGCTTGCACAGATTTGTGATATGAATCATTTGAAGATACTCCAAGACAATACATCACAATAATCTGAAATACTAATATAGGCACTTGTGGATCATTTCTATTACAGAAGTCAAAGGAATAACATGGGTTGAAGTCAGGTCACTGCACAGTTTTTTAGTTGAGGCCAAATCACTTGAATCTTGAATCTTGAATCTTTTACTCCTCATTTATTCTTTACTCTGGTAAAAAAGACACGCTTCTCTCAAAGTTAAGCAGGCTGAGAGCTGTGAACCGGTCTTAATTCACTAACTTCTGCGTTTTATTCTCTGTCTTTCAAGTTAAAAAAGTCTCTCTCCCTCTCCTCCAGTCCTCACTTCTCCTCCCTGTCTCACCCTCTCCTCCCCTTCCACGGGGCCCTTGGCCTGGCAGCTGATCCTCTCTCCCCGTCACATTTGGCCTGCGCCAAGCCGCCTGCCATCACCATCAAAGTGCAGGCTGCCTCCCAACTGTTAGCACCCCGCTACGTCGCTAATAAAAAGCCTGGGTTATAAATATGAACAGAAGAGCATGCATAATGCCCTAAAGGAAGGCCCAAAACACCACTAAACAGATAAATGTAATGGGGTGGATACGGCTCATTAATTTTAGGATAACCGTGTTTAGTTTTTACAGATGCCGTGATAGAGACAAGGTGCTATGAATAATATTCAGCACTGATGCTAGCAGGGTTGAAAAGGGCAGGACTATATAAGGGGGCCCTGAGCTGGAGGGGGTGATGCAGCACTATTGTTAAATGCACAAGGGTTGCGGGGGGGTGCTGTCACTTCTTTTCAAAGATGACCCATGATTCCCTGCAGCACCTTCCTCACAGGGTTTCACCATCCAGGATTATATAGATTTTATTTTTATTTTATATCTCGATTGTTGATCTAGACTGTGAGACAAACCGATCCTGCAAAAATAAAACAATGCCTCATGGCACGTCAAAATAAATATTACATAAATGTCTTGGTGGATTATCACAAGGGTCTTTTGTAAGTACTTTGTGAGGGAATACATTAACACAATAGCCCAGCATTGTGGGAAATAGGGCTGGGTAACATATCAGCATTATTTCAATATCGTAATATGAGACTAGATATCATCTTGGATATCATGATACGGCATAAGTGTTGTCTTTTCCTGGTTATAAAGGCTGAATTACAGTAAAGTGATGTCATTTTATGATTTACCAGACTGCTCTGGCTGTTGTAATACTTTTTTTTTTACCCCCTTTAGTCATTACATCCACATTACTAAGTGTTAATATTTTGAGAAAGCACCAAAGGTATCAAAATCCACCTACCAGCACCTTTATAGCTCACTTGACCCCCTCGCTTTTGGTACTGTTGTTTAATCGGTACAAAAACTTATGAAACTTTCCATTTTACAGTGAGTTTGACAGACTATTTCTTGGTCAGGACCATAATTGCTGAAGCTCTTAACTGTGGACAGAGCCAGTCTAGCTGTTTCCCCTCAATTCAGGTCCTGATGCGAAGCAAAGCTCACTGGCCTCTGCTTCATATTTACTATGCTGACATCAGAGTGGTACCAATTTTCTATTCGAATCTCGGCAAGAAAGTAAACAAGTGTATTTCTCAAAATGTCAAACTGCCGGTACAACAGGAGTTTTGTTCCCAGGCTGTTGAATTGTGATGCTTTCGCCATAGCAAAACAGTGACGCACAGAATATGCTTTTGATTGTCGTCATCGTCTTCCACAAATTGGAAAAAGATTCCTTTTCAGCACCGACATGACATTTTGATTACTTGGTTGAGCCATTTTTACATCTCGCAGGATTACTCATTTTAAAAGTGAGTAACATTCAAGTCATGGATGAATTAACACTGGCGTCTCCGCTGCTTTGCTTCTCCTCTTTTGTTGTTTCACATTTAACTGACAGTCTGTTTATTGCTTGTTGCGTGCTTTTATTTAAATCGCACGTCGTCACTGGTCACAGAAAATAAGAGGGCCTTGGTTTGATTCACAGAGTGTGAATTCAATACCACGGCGATACCAGCTCTGATTAAAATCCTTGTGGGAAATTAATCACAGTTTTACCCTACAGGTAAGGCTGCACAACAGCCACATCAGTTCTCGCATCAATACAGAGATCTGGCCTGCGATGAACCGAGGACCAGATTGTCTTATCCTTTCTCTCTGATTCTTTTGATTTCATTTTTATGACTCACTGTTGTGCTTTACTGACTTTGTTTACAGCCATCTTTGTTATTGCTGTTTGTAATTCAGCAACACACTTGGCACTTTTATCGAAGGAAAAGTTTGGGCAGGCGCTTTATTCAGAGAGCAGTCTTTCACCGAGTGTGTGCGTGCATATATGCGAGTGTGTCTATGCACATGTCTTCGCCTGCCATAGTGTGTTATAGGACCTATGTCTACCATTGATCTGGTGAGCCGGGCCAAGCCATCACTTTGAGGTGACAGCTAAATGACCAGTAGCCTGAGGCAGTGGCCATCTCGCCAACAGCCTTTGTGTGTTTGCGTCGCAGTGCCTAATCGATACGAAATGATACCGCGCAGGAGCTCATCAGCGGTGGCCGTCGCAGCTGACAGAGACGGTAATCTATAGCTTCACTGAGCAATACTTACACAGCCAGCCCCCGCTTGCCCGTACACACACACGCTCACAAAATCTCCGAAAAGCACTCCCTCCCCTCTAAGCTGCCCTTCAGGGTTTTTTGCTCCTTCGCGTGCACTCACTAAGAGCTCTGGCCCCCAGATTTCAGACTCCTTGGAGAGCAGCATGGCGTCATCGGCGTATCCCAGTTGAGCGGGGGAACCTGCCTACGGGGCCAGCAGGAGGAGGAGGTGGGGAAGGGTGGGTTAGCGGGTGGGGAGATAACGCTTCATTTTCCTCAGCGCTGATCTGAATAGCAGAGCGCCCTCGCTTCACCCTGTTACTCTCAACGGAGCGAGCGGCAGGGGGTGCAGTGTTTGGCCAGGAGGGATCTTAGAGCTCCTCCTGACACCCCAACGGGGCTCCGGAGGAGCAACGAAGCAAAGGGGAGACGGAGGGAGCAGAGACACAAAGAGAAAGAGCTAGAGGGCAGAGACAAAGCTAATTTATCTGCCTTCCCAGAGAGACTAAGAAAGAGAGAGACAGGTGAAAGATGAAGAAATACAAGCTATGCAAAGAATTACATTTCAGATTAGGAAAGTTTGAACAGAGTGTGAGAGGTGAAGGGTGACGCCTCAGCAGCTTCCCTACTACAGATGTGTAAGCAAAAAATCTGCAGCTTACACTATTAGAAATATAGGAGCTAACTAGAACCACGAGGGCTTCTTCTGTTTGTCACCACAGGGGAACCCTTTTGGTTCCAAGTAGAAGCTTCTATAAAAGTCGCACGAACCAGCCTGCATTTCCACCGGTTGTGAGTGGAACCATTTTAATCAAGGATGTCATCAACCGAGATTATACAAAGCACCACACCCTGTTGAATATGACACTTTGGTTCCCAGGAAAAACCTGGTGACTTTTGGAAGGAGAACCCTTTCCATGGTGTAATGGTTCCACCCAAAACCCTCCCTCCTTCCACCTTCTAACTGTGCTAACAAGAACCCATCCAAGGAGCTACAAATAACACATTGATGAAAGAGTTCCTTGAAGAACTCTTTCTTCCAAAAAGGATTCTTTGGATGAGAATGATTCTAAATGGATCCCTCAGTCTTACAAAGAACCATTCACAAACCCTTTCTTCAAAAAAGGGTTCTTCAGATGCTAATTCTTCTGGATAGAACCGCTGCCCTTCAGGATGAACCCTTTCGGAACCCTTCATTCTAAGACTGAGGAGGAAAAGAAAGACGTAAAAAGACACGAGGCCGCAGACAGGAGACAGGAGTCGTCCTCCTCCTCATTGACTAACAGCTCCATCTCTCCAGGCAGCTGAGCCTCACCTAGCTTCAGATAACACGCCACGGAAACAGCTTAATTACACACACGGCCTTATCAGACGACATTAGCCTCACAGTAATAATCAGGGCCGCCGTCAGACCCTCCGTCAAAGCCTGGCAACGCAGCACCTTGAGGCAGTTTTACACAGTGCGGGCTTCATGCTGATAACAGACACTGCCAGTTGTTAAATCACGATTTGCTGACGGAGTTTGAGGGAATAATGCACATTTGGTGGTAAACCTGACACCTCCTTTACACACAGTCAATTTTTGTTTGGATGGATGCGCTAATAGACACTTGGGCACTTGACACAGTGTTCAGGCAGAAAATGCAATTTGGTTTTGTTGGATTTTTCACTTAGATTTAAATTTTAGGCACTTAAGCTATCATTTTAATTCAGTCTTTTGTGCAGTTCTCTTGGATATGGGAATCAAACCCGTTCCTTCCACAGAACACCGTCAGTTTGCGGTCCAGTTTTGCTCATTTTGAGGCAACACATCTCCCCACTAAGCCCTCAGTTACTGGAGCTTTACGTGACATGATGTGGATGTGTGTTTGTGTGTGATGGAGGGATCTTCAAAGCAGCTTTCATCTAGCAGGAAAGCAACAATGATGGAGCACTCAGAGCGCAAAAAACCTGGTGACCTCTGCTTAATGGAGCAGAAAGACATTTCCCATTGCTTTCTCCGCGCAGACACAACAGAAAGCACACATCCACATCATCGCCGACACCGGGGACCTCCCCTCTGTCTTCCAATAACACAGCATGGACGGCAAAAATATAAACAACTCCCTGCAAAGAAGAGATGTTTAAAGAAGTATTACAGCTTAAGTACTTGGTAACCAAATTGATGCAAGGTGAAGTCACCTTGAAAGTCCACTTACATGTGTTTTCTTGTCCACAGCTTCAAAAGATGCTCAGTTTACAGTCATAGAGGACAAAAGCAACCAGAAAATATTCGAAAATATTTAAGAAGCTGGAATCAGAGATTTTGGACATTTTCTTAAAAAAAATGTCTAAAAACAGTTTATCAAAATAGTTGGTGATAAATCTAACAATTGAATAGAACAGATATTTTGGGAAATATTTGGTCTTTTGTCATCTTTTCATGTCGCAGTAATACTACCAAGCCACCAAGTTACTTTTGGACAAGGCTTGGACAACTGGATGAAGATATCGACTATCAGTGATTGGCTGAGTCCGTCCCCTGTTGTTTTTTTGAAGGGCAATTTTTGGCATTTTATTTCGCTAATTTAATGGTCTGACTTGGAGGAAAGAGTCGAACTGTTGCTTAGGGACAGACAATAATTCAGTGGCACAGTATATACCCACTGAAGCAAAGAATGAGAGCCAAAGAACAAGGAGCAGAGACATCTAACTCACCAAACCAGAGTCAGTGATTGTTGGAACAGTGGCAAGGCTAACCAAGATGATTTGGTTTATTTTGTTTTTCTGATGAGGTTAAGTTTTAATTAGTTCGGTCAAAGAGACTTGGATTCGCAAAGTGTACAGCAGTGTTTTTCAGTTTAATAAGGAAAACAGGTCGAAGAGTATTTGCTTTCTTAACATTTTGCAGGACGCAGCAAACTCACTGCATGCACACGTCTCTCAGCTGAAACATGCAAGCTGCTGGGCTGATGGCGGCAGGTGAAAGCAGGGCCAAGCTTTCTGTTTCCCTCTGCTTCCAGTCTTTATGCTAAGCCAAGCTAGCATCTCCTGGCTCCAGCATAAAGGACAGACATTAGAGTGGCATCATCTCAAATCTTGGCAAGAAACTGATCTATTTCCTTGATGTGGAACAGGCCCAAAATGTATGCAGTGTGTGGCAAGTTGACGTATGATTATTTATGTTCCCAGTGCATCGCACTACAATAGAAAGAACTGCTGTCACATGTGGATAATCCATCTTTCCACGCACAAAGCCATGCAAGTATCCTCTAAACGCTGAAAGTAGCTTGACAAGTAAACAGATTGAACTGGGGAAGATCTGCCGACCTTGAGAGCGATACAGACATTATTAAGAGGTCTTAGGCTCAGGCAACAACAAGTGTACTGCATATAAAGACCTCTACGGCGCCATCTAAATAGCTTGTGACAAAGTGTGGAAAATGTCTTTGTTCTGGTATTAAGTCGAGGATGGGAGAGGTGAGGGTGAAATAGGATAGAGGAGAGAAGAAGAGAACGAGCATCTTGAGACTGAAGAAGATGAATGATGGAGAGGAGGATGAGATTGGAGAGGAGAATAGCAGGGCATGGAGGATAGGGGTGAGGAGGAGAGGGAGAAAGAGGGGGGGAGTATAATCCCAAGGACTGGAGCCGTGTTGCACTCACTGGGGAGGGGAACTCTGTCTCTCTTTAACTGGATTTGGGTGAGCTGCTGTTTATCGGCGTATGAGTCGCCAAGCGCTCCCTCTCAGCTGTCAAAACCATCCTAATCTAATCAGGAGACATTTCAGCCATTTGCGTTCAACACGGCAGAGTGCAGAGTGCATATTGGACATGTTTGTGGGTGCATGTGTGGGTGTGTGTGTGTGGGTGAACAGGAGCATGTATATGTGTGTGGATAGAAGGGGGTCGGCGACAACAGTGGTTTTACACCGGGGTTAGCAGCTTGCGGCAGGATTTGGGGAGTCTGTGCTCCGGATGTGGGGACCCCATTGTGTGCGGCAGGCTGGCTAATCTTCATTACCGCACACAATGACGGGGCAAGAGAATGGGGCCTTGGCTGGAAAAGGCACGGAGAAACAAAAGAGCGGCGAGCAGCGAAAGAGAAAGACAGAGAGAGGGGAGGAGGGCTGAAAATAACAGAGGGGAGAGGGGAGAGATAAAGGGAACAGTGAAGCGGAAAAACTCTGCTTCCTCCTCATACAGTGCCAGTCAGAAAGGGCCGTTCGGTACCCCAATCACGTCCACAAACCGTGAAGTGCAACTGTGGTGCCGTGCCCACATTGATAAGCGCCAAAACGGTTCATTCTTATGGCTAAATAAGAAGCCACCGCTGTTTTTAGCCAGTGCTTACCCTGCTTTTGCCATGCAGGTGTTGTGTAACACTTTGTCAGTCATTACAACCCCAAACCTCAGGGTTATCACAGAACCGAAGAGGAGGGAGTATGTCTATAAGAAAACAAGCATGAGCAGCAAAAGCAGGTCAGTGGCACAGTCTCGCAAGGCCAAGGTGGATTAGCTCAGGGTCGCAGACGTGTCGGGAGAGTGTGTGTTTGCGGGGAATCTGTGCAGTTATGCAAGAGTGTGTACATCCCGCTGACTTTATGTGTATCCGAGACCGTGCAAACAGGAGGTGGGGCACTGTCGTTCCGTCTTTATTCCCATGGCAATGCTTTCAAAACAAACCTGAGCGACAAAGATTAGCCCAAGCCGCTTAAAATATTGAAAGACGTCTCTTCGCCACCGCTACTGCTGTGGGCTCTCCTCCAAGAGATACAGGGGTAGAGAAAGACGGAGAGAGTGTGTGTGAGTTTAGGTTGGATGACGATGGGCGGAGGCAGCGCGGCAGGCTGAACCTGTTCACCCCTCTGTGCCGAGCGGCTGGCTTTTCAGCAGGGAAGCGTAAGCGGAGTGCGAGGACTTTTCACCCCAATTTCATCCTGACGATGTACGGCTGCTCAGCGGCGGGGGGAAGAGAGCGGTTAGATGCACTAAGAAAGGTGTTAGGAACTCATTGACTTTGGCTTTTAGCTCCGTGTGTGTGTCGGTGTGTGTGTGCGCGCCTTGACTGCTGTCCGACAAGCAGAGCATTCAGTTTGGAGAAGCGGGTGATTACGGGGCAAAAGGGTGAAGCCGAGAATAAGAGCTGCATTAAGATTTAAGGTTAAAGTTTAAGGGCTGGCAAATTAATGTTTTAAATTAATGGGACAGTTACAGTGCGACATAAGAACAAGTGCATGTATAACACACACATACTGTGCACTCTTAGAAATAAGGGCTCAATTATTAACCAAATAACCCTTTTTGGAACCGTTTTTTGAAGAGAAACAGTTTGTTAAGTGTTCTCTGTACTGAAATATAGCCTTAAAGAGTTCTCTGTGGAGCCGCCAGGGTGGGTTCAGGAATATAAAAGAGCTCTCAGTAGAACCCCCTTGGTGGGTTCTTGGAAAAAAAAACCTAGAATATAGAAAGGATAGAAAGGTTCTCGGGAGGTTTTTGGAACTTTGGTACAATCTAGTGAACCAGTCCATATTTTCACCACAGTTTGAGTAGAACCATTGTGATGAATGATGTCATCAAGAGAGAGCACTGAACACTTTTGTTCCTAAGAAAAAAAACTGCTCGTTTTTGGTTCCAGATGAGAACTAACTTTCTGGGTTCCAAAACAATTTATTTTTGGTGGAAATGGTCTGAATGGTTCAAAATTAGGTGCTTGAACTGGACCGGGGCCAGTTCCTTGTTGGCGGAAAAGACCTAACAGATGGTTCTTGGTGTGATCCTTTATGTTGGGCTCTACATAGAACCCTCTGCAAGGGTTCCAAGAGGAACCTTTATCAAAGGTTCTACCAGGAACCAAAAAGGGTTCTCCAGTGGGGACAAGCTGAAGAACCTTTTATCATTCTAGTTAACCCCTTTATTTCTAAGAGTGTACACACACCACCTGCTCGTCTGAATATTAGAAAGAAAACGGCCACTTTCTTTCTTGATGCACACAGGTACAAACACACACACATAAACCCAATAAACTCTGTCTGCGAAGCTCTCTACGTCTCTCTTTTCCTCGCTTGTACACACATGCACACGCATACACCAATGAAAATTATTGATGTGCTCTCTTATAAAACAGTGGCTGCTCCCTAAAGTATTCCTGGCAACATCACAGGCTGAAAATAGCTGCCGACCCAAATAACTTTCCCCGCCGGAACGACGAAGGAGCCAGACCACAGCCACCGGCGACTGGCTTTACTAATTGGCATCATTTTACAATGAAATAATATCTGGGGCAAAAGACGGAATAACACATGGCAGTAAACTGGAGAGCAGGAGGGTGTTATGCTGTCTAGCCACACAAAATGCTCGCAGAGGCAATCAGGGAGTGATTTGAGGAAAGGGAGGGTTTGGGGGGGCGAGAGGGGACGGGGGATGCCTTCGTTCTTGTTAGCATAAGTTATCAAATTCTCTTCCCTGAAAATATGTGAGGGGGGAATTGGGTAGTGAAACATTTATGTGACACCATCAGTTTAGTTAAAAGATGGGAAAAACATCCACAGCAAGGGTCCTTAAATGTTTTTAAGTCATAAACTGATATTTGCATTTGAAGATTTGTAGCACGGATCCCCACATGGATAGACTGTTTTTTTTTAATTGATTTAGTGTTGAATAATATACTTTATTGCACTCAGCATGAGGAGATAATCGAGGAACCTATTAATAGATGCAGATTAATTTACTGGGATAAGTTATAGCGAATGGAATGAGATTGTATGAGGTTATGATCCATAGTCAGTGTATTACCCCCAGACTGCAGCTGGCATTCCCCTGGTTTGGAGAAGCAGCAGGAACACTGATATGGACAGGGTCAGCAGCAAAATGTATTCCAGCCACTAAAATAATTAATATCAGTTTTGATGTATGCTATGTTTAGAATAGTTTCACTGCTTTACCTCGCCATCACAAAGCATTTTACAATTGGAAACAGCTGTTAAATAAACCAAATATTACTCCCTCCAAAGCCACCAGACTCCATTGGCAAAAACAATAATTTTACCTCGCAGAACATCGGAGTTGCTGGTCTTCCGTTGCCTCAGTTGCTTAGTTTGTTTGTGTTATCGTGTGACTTTGGTGAATCTGAATTTAGCCTTCAATACACCAAAGTCGCAGAATAACCCAAACAAACCAACCGGTCAAGGCAGCAGGAGACAGTAGTAACGTGTTCTGCGAGGTCATGTGATTGTTTTTGGCAATGGAGTCTGGTGGCTTTGGAGTGAGCAATATTTGGCTGTTATACTGTAGCAAGCCGAAGAAGACTGTCATGTTATAAAATTAAAATGATACATTTTTTGCATCTTCATTACAAGTGTGCAGCTATCTTTCTCCACACGTGCTTTTCTTGTGGTCAGCACATAGACTGTATATAGAAGTGGACGGAGCCTTCGTGACGTCACCCATTGGTTTCTGAACACCCGTTTTGAAGCCTCGAGTTTCAGATTTGGCCAGCGCCATTTTCACAGTTTTGAAACCGGAGGCGAATATGATTGGTTGAGACGGTGGAGTAGGGCGGGACCACAGACGGTATAGTCTATGGGAGCGAGCGAGTGGCACTACCATAGGGCACTACGCCTGTCAATCACGAAACCACACCCCTAACTATACAGAACTTTAAGCCTTAATATAAAATCAACGAATGACTTGCATGAAAATTCAAGTCTGGTTCAGTGAACATGGTGGGGGATATTAGCTATTAAGCCCAAAATCGTTTTTTGACACAGGCTATAAATATGTTAATTTCAGCTGTTAAGTTGGGCATTTTAGAACGGGGGTCAATGGGACCAGGCTTCTTTTTGCAGCCAGCTCGCTCGCCCCCTGCTGGATTTCGGTGAGAATACAGCGTTATTGCACTTCCGCATTGGCTTCATTTTTCAGAGCCGGAAGCTCCGTCCACTTCTATATCAGTCTATGGGCTGT
>JAJHUR010000301.1:0-10595 GCA_027495735.1 Lutjanus campechanus
GAAATGGACATCATTAGAGGCACATGTTTCAGAACAAAAGTAAATATGAGATTATCTTAGTGTCTTACCTCATTGCCACATTTGAGCCATCAATGACAATGGGCCTGAGGTTATCAAAGGTATCCACAGAGTCATCTTCCACTGACACCTCTGGACTAACAGTCTCTTTAACACAGGGGGACCGTGATATTGCAGCAACGGCCGTACTGCTGCAAGGTTGACTTTCAGGCTCTACTTTGTTTCCTAGCCTCACTAACTCAGCAAGAACATCATTAATAAGTGCAGCAGCTCCCAACTTGTTCAGTACCGTCTCCACCTGCTCTCCTGAATAGCCCAACTTTAGAGCAAAATCCATCTTAGTCTGGTACTCCCTCTCACCAGCAGTCTTGATCCCTGGTCCTGCGCTGGTCTCATCCTCGCGAAAATCTTGCACAGTGCTACTCTGGGAAAAACTGGGCCGGTCAAGGCATGGAGAGCGGCAGAGCTGACGGTGGGGTTTTGTGACAGCCAAGGGCTCCCTCCTCTTGCACCTGCTGTGGTTCACCTGAACCCTCTGGCGTTGCTGGTCTTCTGATTCGCTTTCCGAACTGCTTCCATCCTCAGAATCGTCAGTGGCATGCTGGGCCTCACTTGAGTCAATGTTCTCCTCCCTCCATGGGCGTTTTTCCATTTTGAGCCTCTCCACCATTGACCATACTGTCATCACGTTCGTCTTGACACCTCAGATTTCCACCCCATGCTTCCTCACCTCCACCGCAACCAGGGACTCATACTCAATTCTGGATGCTAGCGCTACAGGCTCTTTATGTAGAGCCAAAGTAACACGGTCTCCCCTGTGTGGGCAGGCAAAATCCAACTTTTAAATCCTGAAAGAGAACAAAAACACAACAGAAAGTTTTAATTACAAACATAGATTCAGCTATACTTAACCTTAAAATAATCTGTACTTCTTACATTTAAAAGTCTGCTTGGAAATCTGTTGAAAGTGTTAGCAAGATAGAAAAGTACTAGAATGAAACATTCCAGTAGCTTATGAATTCAGTCATCATGTAATGTGTCTTAGTACGTGTCCATATAAAGGTGCTTAATTTTGTCAATGCATCTTCTTCTCTGTTTCATCCCTCTGTCCAGACTAAAACTTTAGTTTTAGTTTTGTTTTCTGTCCAAAAATGGCCTACAGAGTCTGTAAATCTTAAAAGACTGGCTCAGTGTTTCAGTGTGTACAGTATAAATAGAACTACTGCAAAGAAAAAAAAACCTACGCCAACCCACTGAGGGCCGGAAGCTGTGCCACAGTGCCAATAAGTTAAGAAGACAACCTTTGGTTCTCTTTAACTTTGTTGATCATGATCACCGCTTACATGTGTGTGTGAGTGGAAGGACCTCTGTGATTCAGAACTCTTGAAAAATCTTTTTTAAGACTTTTATGCCTTCATGTTTTTATGGCCACAAGCATTATGTTTTCAGGTCATCCAATTCTTGTGAATGTGTCAAGAACGGCTGGAAGGGATTTCTTCAAACTTGGCACAAATGTTCACTTAGACTCAAAGATGAAGTGATTACATTTTGGTGGCCAGAAGTCAAAAGTCACAGTGACCTCACTAAATCCATTTTTGGCCATAACTCAAGATTGTATATGCAAATTATGACAAAACTACAAACAAATATCTAACAGAATAAAATGGTGAGGTGATGAGGTGTGACATCATAATGTTCAGCTCTCTATCAGTCCTTTGTACTCCTCTGTAAAAATAGTCCCTCACTGGGAATTATTCACTGGAATCACCCATGTATAGTGAGAATTTCCATTTAGCTAAAAAATACACTTGATACCTTTTATTAAGTTCCATCAAAGTTACAGGTATACTGTATATAGTGGTAAGTTTCATATTAAATCCCTACAAAGTCTTCACTACATACATTATATGAGTCTGGACTGACATGGATGTAAACTGCAGCTTGACTGATTGGTGGAGAAAAAAAAACTGTGAGGCAGTAATTCTATTTTTTGACTGCTCTGTTATATACGACCATTGACAGCTGACTTCTCACTCTTCTTAACTGGCCGCTAGGGGACACATGTGTTCAACAAATGCTTCAGTTTGAAATCTTCTTTCAGCTAGGGACAACGTATGTGGTGGTCATGTTAATGTTAGTAGAACTTTATAAATCTCTGCTGGATGCATCTGGAAGTTGTGGTGACATCACAGAGGATACTTCACCACCTGTTACCTGGCGGGGCTCTGCACTCTACTGAAGGCTAGTTTTAAATGTAAAAAGAGTCAAATACAGATCAAAGCTGTTGTCAAGAACCTGGATTTATGGTGAGTGTGTCATATGACGCAATTATAAAATCAGGATTTTATCAATTGCTGCACAGCATCTTGGGAATGACTGCCATTTATCGTGTAAAATGTGTTTATTCCATACTTGCTGAGGTGTCTGACAACAGAAATAAAAAATATGTACATGGGAACAACTATAGTGGGAAATGAAAACATAATGTAGATGCAGTCTTAGAGTCAACAGCTCAATCCACCCCACTTGTGGTAGACCAATCATTTCTACACGTGTGGGAAACACTGCTGGGGCAAGTGACAAAATCAAGTCAGACAAATGGAACATATTAGTCACCTATGCAAATTAGCCAGTTACTAAAAAAACAGCAGCGCAGGAAAAAGACTAATCTGAATACAGACATATGCATGTTTTCTCTATCTGACTGTGTTTTGGTTTTTGTCGGTCATAAACAAATCAAGTCCAGTCTTTTGCTTTGTTTGCATATTTTTTGTGAAACTGGTTGGTTAAACAGTCCTCAGTGATGGCCAAGACTGCACAGTCTGTACTGTATGTCTGACTGTCACTCCTGTTTTATGTGGCATACCCTATATTCTTACAAATTACATTACATATTCTTACAATTACCTTACATTTAACCCCCACTTAAAGCTGTAATCTGTATCTAGCAGCCCATTGCATATCATTGTATTTGTGAGCATGTTTGCCCTAGCTGTTGTTGGTATGCAGAAAGTTACCAACAAAGATGAACAGAACTGAGGATGTACTAATGCTAGCATATGAATATTAGATAAATTCACTTTTTTACAATAAAAATGAACACACATGCAAAAAGAAATTGTGTCACTGATCTCCTCCTGCAGGTGCAATATGGGACAAAATATAGATGCAAAAGCAAAGTCTCCACCCAACTCCCCTGTCTCTCTGGCTTACTGGTTTAAAAATGAAAACCCATCTTCCTGCACAAAACCTGTTAATGTATTGCAGAACAGCCCTCGTGTCTATTAGCACAAAAGTCTTACTGGTCTCACAAGCAACATTCGAGCCAGACACACAGGGTGAGTGCATGAGTTAACATAACCTGAGACAAAGTGTGGGCTGAACAGTATATCCCTGCACCTCCAGTCCTCTGACAGACTATCTGAATTGAACGGAATTCCTCAGGGAATAAAAGTGTTTTATGGTAAAGCACAGGAGGACTTCAGGGAAGCCTGCAGTAGAAACATGCAGCACTGTCAACAGCTCCAGGTGTATATTTTTGTATGGATGTTGATAATCAAATTATCTTAATAATAAACGCATTAATGAGCAGATACACTAGACTGCACTGCACTTTCCCCCAGTCTTGCAGAGAGTAGAGTACAGCCAGCTTCGAGCTTCAAGAGGCGCAGCCCATGATGTGCGTTGCTTAGCAACACAGCCTTGTCATCAGCTAACTCCTTTTTACCAGTCACGACTAACACAAACACAGCTCATCATCTCTCTTCAGGCAGTCAGTAAATGCAGAACACTTACAGCTACACTACAACTCTACACTAAAACTCTTGAGGCAGCATATTTTGCAGTAAAAAAAACTACATTACTTAGACATCTATTAGTGATGACCACTGGAAAAAAAAAATCAATCTGGATATTTATGTGTGTGTATAGCACAAATGATGACCGATTTATTTTCAGAGATTTCTTTCAACACTGGTCCATCTAATGAAATTGCAAACACTGACAGCACCCTCATCAGATGATATACAAGACTGATATTCTTGGGAGATTCTGAGGGTTAGATTAGGATAGATATTTTGAGGGTCAATCTATGGCTACAAATACTGTTTAATGTCAGACTTTTGTGTATGGCTAAAGGATCACTGTTTTACCACTGATCACAATTTGTATGACAAGGATGGAGAACAAACCAAGGTTTGAACATTTTGAACAATTAGCTGAAAAAGGAGGCATGGTGTTGAGGCACTGTTGTCAAACTCAGTAACCTCACCACAGCCCACTGCCATTTAAGACATTTTATGATGTTTCAGGGAGCAGAGCTTTTCCAATCCTTTCCCTTCCACCTCCAGATTCACAGGCTTAGACTCAGCAAGGCCTCCAGACTATCTCTGCACATGCACAGGCTCGTGTAGCTCTGTTTCATAGCAACAAGTGAAGCAGGGACATCTTTTACATTGCTGACCCTACATAGTATCCAGTATCAAGCAGGGATAGACTGCACTATGGTTAGGGTTAAAGGTACCACTTGGCTTGTGAGGTATCTTGAAATTAAGACTGACAAATTTAGAGTTCAGTGTGGCCACCACTATACAAAATTGATCCAGTAGCTGAGCTAGACCAAAGAGAAAATTAAAGAGACATAAGAAAGTCATTATTACTAAAGGTGAAAGGTTCCCTTTGGCTATTTTGCTATCTGATCACAAACAACACAGATGCTCTTGACACCTAATCAGAGTTGCTCTGTCATAAGGGCATGTGGAGATTATCTAGGCCTAGAAATAACTTATTTTTGAGCCAAAAAGCACAAAAACAGACAGACATAAATCAGAGTGCAGACTATTAATCATTAATATGCTTCAGCATAACCAAGGGAAAGTCACAGTTAACTGTCATTGAGAACATAAAACCAAGAATAACAGTCTTATTTCCTTTTTGATTGATTGATTGGATAATGGCAGTACTCTCGTCTCATTGCAGGCTCAATAGACCAGTGACATGGAAAGACAATGAAAAGAAAATGTTGGCTGATAATCATATGTTTTTGGAGGACTGATACCAACAAAGAACCAAAATCTATATGATCCAGCATATCAAGCTACACTTCACCAAAGGTGACAGATGTCTCATCAATAAAAAGGTATTTGTTTTCATCATATCAGATTTTGTTGCTAAACACAAACCTCTTAACTAAACATTTTGTGTTTGCTTAGTTCATCATCTGCAGAGGGATTCTTAGCTGTTATCTCACTTATCATGATCACTTGGTATATAAGTATACTGTAAGACTCCTGCTCAAATTCAAGCAATAGAAAAAGTATAATTTGTTAGTCTTTTCAGTTTTTTCTTTCTAAAATTACAAATGTAGCCACATTTCAATTTAGAGCACTGGAATGTTAGGGCACAAGGATGATTTCTTTCACATCACTCACAAACAGTCTCTCATCAAAAAGAAAAAAAGAAATCAGGATCCAGCTCATTTCTACAAATATAAAATATAAAATAAAGCTGAATCTATTCAACATATCTGTCTGCATTAAGGAATAAATGAATAAGGACACAATACCATGAATATGACCCTGCACAGCAACTTGCTCTGTACTTCATGCTATGCCAGCATTTCCCCATCTTTCCCATTTTTAAAGTGAACTTTATGTAATAAACTTTGCATTAAGTTCTAACCAACTTTGCTCTACTAATATGAACATCTATTTAGTTTTTCTTCACATTACTTTGTCTGGTGGTTTTAAGAAGAATTTTAACTTTTACTGTCTCATCTAATTACACGTGTTTAAACACGTTGGAAACTAAAAACATGTCATAGTAAAACTGTGAAAATGATCCATTTTGCAAGGGGGGCATTAACATTAAGTACAAAAGTGAAGACTTAACTCTATTCTCATATTGAGTCAGTTCTAAGAGCAAACTACACGAATGTGCAACCAAATTCAATCACTGCATTGACCCCAATGACAGTGACTATACAGGAAACCTGCTGAACTTTTAAATTAACTTAACTGCCTTATGTTATTACATTCATGAGCTAAGTTAAGTAGCTGACACGTCAAAAGAAAAAACTGAAGTACTTGATATCATTAGCATCAACAGCATCATGAGTTGAGAGGGATGAAACGGGGGGGGAAGGCTGGTCATTATGACAGTTAATGAGAGCTCATACTTACAATACACTTTTTCCAATAACGTTATTGCATCACTACTGCACACGACGTCTCCTTTATGACTGAATTTGATAAAGGATAATTGCTTTGACACCCTTAGGCCCCGAGTTACGATTAGCATACGCTAGCAGGCTAGCCTAACGTTACTTAGCCAGCTGGAGAGTCAACATTTTAGGAACATAAACTAACCGGCCTAATTCGGTTTCTCTTATCGGTTGATAGATAGAGAGCATTAAGATAACTGTTTTTTCAAGATAACGTTATCAACCGAGCTTGTCAGGCAACACCAGTCTCTATTTGGTTAACGATTGCAAAGCTAGCTAGTTAGCTAACATACAACTCAGTGGTTCCACAGGCTAACGTAAACGTCAGATTGCTAACATTAGTTAGCTTTAGCTAGCTGCTGAGCGTGTGCTAACATTTTTGCCGGATTACTACTGTAACTTGAGATAAAGTTGACGATAATTTCATATATCCGACGGAGGTGAAACCAGAGCAACACAACACGACTGTCTACATAATCTGCACGTACATCGCTGCCATGGTCGCCTTGTAACGGTGCTCATCTCACCTTATTGCTGTCATCCTCCTCGCCTGTAACAGTTATGTTTTGCTGCCATTGGCGCTGTCGCAGTTTGGTCGGGGTTGCCAGATAACGCGAGGGAAACAAGTAACCTCAGCTGTGAAAAGACACCGAGGTCACAACACCGCTACAAACTTGATTTCCGCTACTTCATCAGACGTCTGATCAACGCTTTCAGGGCTTTTTTTTGATGCTTTCTTTGTGGCTTGTAAGGATAGTTTGAGAACTGGCATTATAATCCCATACCTGTGTGAATGCTGCCTGATGAAAATAAGGGACACTTCCCAGAACACGGAGTCCTGCATACAAGCAAGGGCAGACTTGTCATAGATCCCTACTGGAGTATTTAACATATGAATAATATGGTTATGAACTGAAATTAAGACGTCAATCCTAATAATATGTGTATTCTCATTGCTTTGAGGGAGTTGCTCCAAACTCCAGAGTTTCCCATTCAGTGTGAATGCACAGATTACTTTATCCAGCAGATTACAGTAGTCATGCATCTTTAAAATAAATTATGTATATGATGTAGCTACATCATTTATTCATGTCAGTCATTTCTAAACTGCGTACTAGCCTCTAGAATGTTTTCCTCACTATTTAAGATATAGGGATATTGGTGTAATAATTTCCTGATTAATTGGCATTTATTCTATTTAAACATTCATAACCATTTAATGGTGTTTGAGGGTAGATATACTTAATGTATGATATTTAAATGTTTGTTTACAAATTTGCCTTCCCTTATCACTTGTTTACAGAATGGAGTGATTACAGTTGACAACATTGATTTTTGATACTAGTGTGTCTACTTGCTTTTTCCTGTTTTTTGAATTTGGGTACATTGTCACTTTGTTCTTTTGAATTCTATGATGAATTCTGATGATGCATTGAGCGGTTTTGGCTGATCATCAGTCCAACCAATCTCTGCAGTCCTCTGTCTAGGTGATTGGATTATTTAGGCAGCTCCTATATGTGTATGGAAGTATTTTGATGCTGCCCACAACTGCTGATCACTGTTTCCCAAACCCCAAAGTAACATCCTCAATGTCCTGCTTTTTCAATAACTCAAACATTAAGTCATAGAAGACAGAACAGGACTTTTTTTCTTGAAAAAATTGACTCAAAACTATTTTACAATTGTCAACATAAATATTGATTCATTTAGTGGTAGTCCAGCATATGAACCAGACTTTGACAAACATACTGTCCAAAGGTGTTTTCAGAGATGTTCAGGTGAACTCCAAACTGCTTACAGGTTTCAGTGTAAATGTTTTGGCTATGTGTAAGCACTACGGCGGACTATTAATCTGCCAAGGCTTCTCTGCGTTTGGCCTCATGGATGCTGTGAGAAATTTCAGCTCCCCCATCACTCTCAATATCAACAAGTGAGAGAAAATGAAAACATGAAAATTGAAAAAATCATGTCTTGTCATGTTTATTTTCGTGTAAGGCAGTGTTCTACTCTGACAAAACAGTAACAGATTTTCAAGAGGATCCCCTAATGTAACATGGATGTAACAAAATTAAAAAAAGAAAAACTCAAACAAAAATACAATATTGCCAATTTGTAATAACCATTTTGAATACAATGTTACAGTGTACAAATAGCTGAGAATATAAATACAAATTCTTTGACATTTGTTCAATATTACACTATAAAAAAAAACGACATTGTCTTACAGTTTAACCTCTGACTGATCAAACATTAAATGCACAAGAAAATGACAGAAGGTGAAAATACCAGTTTATCTTTTGACATATCATTTCGGTTCCAAACAAAATGAAACTACTTTTTCATTCCACAAGCTTACAGTAATGCAATAATGGAGTGCATCATTTCGGTTAGAATTTTGCACTTCACATCTGGTCAAGCTGTTGGAAAATGTGAGAAAAACAACAGCCACATAAGGCCAAATTGGCTTGTCAGGCCAGAAACAAACACACTAAGTTTGAGATTATTAGGTAACTACTAGCCTTTTGTCCTTGATTTGTTTTCCTCGACCATTTTATAGATAAAATGGCAGTTTATTCAATTGTCTTATGTAAAGCACTTCCACACACAGGGCATCTTTGTGCGAAATGTGCTATAGAAACAAAAGTAATGAAGCTATCTACAGAGTGTAAATGAAATGGCAACTGAAATTAAGATATCAGTCCATCTGTACATTTCCTATATCTTCTTATCCTGTTCTGGGTTGAGGGGGAAGAACAAACTGTTATAGATAATTTGAGATTATGCCAAATGCTACAACAACTTAATGCATTTCAAATATGCCCCATAGAAGTATCTAAGCGACGTGTTTATATTGTTTATGTTGGCTGCAACTAACAATTGGTTTCCATTATCAATTAATCAGTTGATTATTTTTTCATTTATACTAATCATTTAGTCTATAAATGTGAAAAAAAAATGTGAAAAATGCGCATCAAAATTTCTCAGATCTGAGATCTTAAAATAGCCTATTTTGCCCCAACAACCATCCAAAAGACTTCATTTACTATCATACATGAAATAGAAAAGCAGCAAATCCCTACATTTAAAAGTTGGTACCAGCTAATGTTTGACATTTTTGCTTTAAAAAAAGACAAAAACAATTAATCGATTATCAAATTGTTGGCAACTAATTTTCTTTTTTCTTTATTTTCTTTCAACTGACTTCTCGATTCAACCGTTGCAGCTCTAATATTGTGGACTGAGTTATCTCTCTGTGAACTGAGATATTCCCCACCCTCTGAGGTACTACAGGCCAGAAATTAAAAGCAAGAAAACAGCTAGAGACACTCAAGTTGAGCATCATGGCAGGCCAACATAAATGTTACTGGAGCAAAGAGAGGCTGTGAAAAAGCAGTTAATACAAACATAAGCTGGCTCTTAAAGCATAAGATAAGCATACGTACATGTGTTTAAGGGCCAAGTAGGCAATACTGGGCTGTGCTGTGGAAACCAGGCTACGGAAAACCCAATAAATAAAGTGTGGCATTTCTACTGAGTCTGGAACACTGAGGCTACATATGGGTTTGAACAGTCTAGTAAAAATCAATAGCTTAATTAATGAGATGAATCTGTGAGCATTTTGAATGCATATACTTGCTTAAAGCTACCACAAGGACCTTTCATATTTTGTTTATTTTGGAGGCGCCTGTGGACAAAAGCAGTAGTGTTTCTTCTATAATAACCACAAAACAAAATGTCAAAAATGAAATCATCTGAATGAAAATCTCCTCCTGCTTCGTTTCAGCTGGCTAACATACTACTCACTGTAACTTTGCCTGGCTTGTTTCATCTGATTTCACCAGGAATCCAACCTGTTGGCAGGCATTAAGAACAACAATATAGAAAAAGCCAATCTTCTCATAGATGGTCTTGTTACCCTTATGTAGGTCATATAGAGACATCAGTGATAAATTGAGCCTGTTTCGTAACCAGTTAAAAACTCCTTGTAGTAGCTTTAAATAGTTTCAATGGACTGACATGTTCCTTATGTTACATGTGTGAGGCAAACAACTATTACTGTGCAAATGCAGAAAATCCCTTTCGACTTCCCAACAAGACAGCGTTGCACATGACTCGGCATGATGGCACACAGTTTTAAATTTCAATTCATGTCTTGTCTATCAAAATGTGCAACAACTTTTCAAAGGTATCAGTTGTGCAAGTACAAATTAAGCAAAAATAGAGTGCCTAAGTCATACCTCTTCAGGTGGATCACAATGGGATCTCACTTCAGAAAAAATATGAACTGTGGTCAGCGGCGAGAGACAAGTTATTGTTTGATCCTGTTTGAATTGTGTCACAAACAACATGAATCAAA
>JAJHUR010000302.1:0-40692 GCA_027495735.1 Lutjanus campechanus
AAGAAACCCCCCCCCCCCCCAGGGTTTCATGAAGAAAATTTATTAATCCTGGCTATGATCTCAGGAGTTCTTATATTTAAGTTTAGTTAATTGTATACCAATGTGTGGTGATGTCACAATGAAGCTAGAAAGAAATTATTTTGTTGCCTTTTTCTTCTGCAGACACTCTTATGTCTTATTTCCAAAAACACATGAAAAGAAACATTGAATTGGCATATGAGAATATGTGAGATTTTACACCACCAACGCATAGACAGAAAGTTTAATTATCTTGAGTTATTTTTAGAGTCTTTCCTTAGTTATTATGGGAATACTGGTGAGCATCTAACTATAGCTCTTGTCTTATTGTTCAGGTTTTACATGTTTCAGCATTTAATTTCCACCTTCAATCTGGTGCTGCGATTGTGTGAATTGGCTGCCAATTGTCAAAGCCTGCAGAGATTGATGTTAAAATTACTCCACTGATTGCCTCTGTTCTCTCTTTTCTCAGTAAGATGAGTTGTTTTAGAGGATAAGGATTTCTCCTTTGTTCCAAGTGTTGTTGGCAGTTGTCATGCAGGATAGGATGTTGATGTTGGTGGACAGGTCCCACGCTGCGCTCAGTCAAGCACTGCTAACTGCGCTGTGGCAGGTCAGCTGATTCATGATGCATCTTCATAGGAGGAGGGGCAGAAGGCTGTAGGGGCTCAGAGACGTCATATGCTGAGGTCTCTTTGTCTTTGACACCAGTATTGGTGAATGTTTCAAATTTGGAGAATGGCTTTAGAATAGGATTTCACTGCTCTCGTATTTCATGGTAATTCGATCAAGTTTCTATGACATGCCAAGTTTTAGGTTGTGCTGAGTAAGGAGAATTTTTGAAGGCTTAAATCAATACAGTGAGAGGAAGCATGACTAGGCATTTTAGGGTTGCTGAATATGGAGAATTGACATTGACATGATTGATTATGTGTATATAGAATATATTGTGTTTGCATCTTACAGTCTTGCCTATTTTGACACAGTTCCCTCTGCCTATATGTCATGTAAATATTTCATAAAGCAAACCCCTATCCTTGATTATCAGGCATTAACATAGCAACACTATTGTCCTAGCCAGTTTTTCATTTGGCACCAGTATTTGTCAGTGGACTTTGGGCCCAGTAGGTGGCAATGGAACACCAGGCTTGTCCCTGGACACCTGGCTGGAGTCCAGAGTGCTGAGACACAGAGCCAAGTCCTCCTCATTTCCCTAAAACAGATTAATGCACAGATCATCTGTTCATCTGAGGAAGTCAGCATGCTTTCTTTTGCAGAGGTCTTACATTCGAGTCACAATCACTCTAGTACAGGAAATGTGCAGTAGTATGTTTTGGTGCCACTGCTGCAGAGACAGATTTACAGTTTGCACTGAAGCACATTACTCACTGATGCTGTACAAGGTCAGCGGAGCTTCACATGGTGTAAAAGGAATGATGTCTGTAACTAATGAAGGAATATGAGGGTTAAACACAGTTGACTCGTTCCAGTGTTTTGCTTGTAGGAGTTTTAAACCACCGGCAGCCGTTGAATAAATTGTGTCCTGTGCATTGATTTTCATTCATGTCCTGTTAGGGGAGATTGATCCACTCTGCTTCACTGAGCACCTGCATTAGATTATAGTCATGTAGGATGCTGTCACAATCGCGTTGATTCCTTCAGCTGTGCTCGCACTGTAAGGCCTCTGAGTCAGTACCACACTTAGTCATTGACAGCTCAGTTTGCAGATCTCCTGTTGCCCCAGAGGGTGTGAGTGGAAAGGTCAGACTTCTACAGTGCAGAAGGCTCCTCGAGCACTAGAAAATCCAAATGTTTTGTCATGCAAAGGTTTTGATATTGCTATGAAGTCTATGTAATGTGCACAGTTTTCATCATGGTTCATCATGGTTTAAATGTTTTCTTTGTTTTTGAAAGTTTGTTTACCGGCTGCAGTTCTTGATGGGCTGCACTCTCTCCAATTAACTCTAAAGGTGTTTGCCAAAGCACCTGGGTTGCGATGCATAATTTCCATAAATTCCCAACTACTGCCAAGATTTCTAGCACACCCAAACTGCCTGTAAACATGTTATTTACAAAATAGGTGGAATGGTTTGGAGAACGGTTCATGTCTTGTGCAAGCATTTAGGCTCTCAGCACCGTGGTTGAATTATGCATGGTCTGGGGTCTGAAAGTTTGATGTACTGCAGCATTGCAAGTGTCAGGTTAAATAATGTAGCAGTCCCTTCCTTCCACTGTTGTCTAAGCTCACTTCCCTCCGTGTCAGTTATCAGAGGCTGCTGCAGACCATTGGAGTTCTCGAGGCCCAGCGCACACAGGCCATCCTGGACCTGGAGACGTTGGCACGTCACCAGAGAGAGGCACTTGCTGATCCCATCAGCTTTGTAGAGCAGCTGCAGAAACGGGTAACAGACCAATAATCAAACCAATAATCTCAATTTTAGAATGTCTTTTGACAGCAATTTTGACAGATTCAAAAAACTGGATTTTAAATAATAGTTAACAATATGTCTCTAAAGTCACATTACCATCAGGCTTTTTAATGTTTTGGGAAAAAATTGTATTGATCATGCTCTAACAACTACAAAACAAATGCAACATGGAACCAATGACGTGAAATAAGTCTTATAAACTGCATTCATAGTGGTATTAAAAGGTCTTAAAAATTCTTAAATTTTAACCTGCTGAAACCCTGGTACAGGTATAAAGGGGACACGGAGTGTATGTTTTATTGTGTACAACATGCACCTTATGCATAAGAATTGTATGAAATGTTCAAGTTAGTATGTAGTATCTTTGCATCAACCACTCTCTGAGACATGGCACATAAGATCTTGTTCTTGGTGTTTTGCCTGAGGAATACCTCGCTGGTCGAGACATTGCTTGAATAAATATTTCGGAGCTTGTAAAATTCAGTGGGCTGACTCCTTTTCCACTGTATGGCTCTGATTTTTGTTCTGCAGTTGTTCACAACTGGGCCAGGATGTGCAAACTGTCAAGATATTTTTGACAGCTTACTCAATAAAATATTTGTGCAGTCAGATCAATATAAATGCTAAATACATCTACTGACACCTGCTGCAGGTGTTAACAAGTCAAGGCTTGAGCTTATGTTAATTTGTTAGCTTAGAGAGTGACACTATGCATGCAAGAAAATTTAAATAAGGGTGTCAAATAGAGTTGCAAATTTTGTACATTTTCCTTAACCAATAGTTTAACACATTAGCAATCAATAATCAATTAATTATTAATAAAATACATAATGCATGTCTTTTTCTCAATTTAAGTTTTGCTTAAACGATTCTAGATACATGAAACGTTAATTCAGGAAGCACAAACAATTTAAACAAACAGAATAATAAATTAATGAGGCTCTTGCTGAAAACAGCACTTTTGTACTCCTGTCCTTATTCAGCATGACCTCTTGAGAAATGGTACATTAAATATATATTGTTGGATAATACATTTTTAATCAGTTAACAACAGTCTCAACAGCAATAAATCAATTAATGTTTCACATCCCTCATGTGAAATCATGTGCTGAAACCTCTAGTAAAACCCAGAGTGTGCTGTGGAGAATCTCCACAGCACATAGATGGTCATCCTAATTCTTGAATCTGAATGTATGAATCACTTGAAAATCCCTGTTGTGGGATCTATTTGGAAAAATCTTTTTAAAAAATGGCAGTTAAACGTGCCAGCTTGAATTATGTTGGTTATGCCAGTTGGTTTCCTTTGTGTAGTATGGTTTGTTGGAAGTTAATGCGTTAATTTGTTAATGGATTGTAACCCCCGACTCTTGTGACCCTCAGGTGAATTTGGGCTTGCCGTGTCCTCAGCGAGTGGTCCAGCTCCCTGATATTGCGTGGGAGCAGTACACCTCAGGCCTCGGTGACTTCGAGAGAGAGTTCTGTGACAAGAAGCGCAAAACTAGGCGGCTAAAGCTGATCTTCGACAAAGGCACGTATATTCTTAGTATACCACCACAACTAATCAGCTACTTTTTGAGAGTAGTTGATAACTAAAAAATTTTTAATGCAACTACATTTTAGTAATCAAAATAAACTCCTGAGATATTATTCTGCCATTTAAAATACCAATTATTTCTTTTTCCTCCCTTCAGGTTTGCCTGATCGACCAAAAAGTCCTGTTGAGCCCAAGAAGGAAGGCGAATCCTCCACCATGTACTCCTCTCTGCCCACTAGTGACGCTCCAGAGAACGGCAGGCAAACGCAGGTAGGTTAAAATAACCCGTACAACACATATACTGCTGCTGTCATCAGAGCTGTGAACGTTTCCTAGTATATCATTAGTGCTGATGAGGCTACATCCATTTCTAACTGTAGCTGGTGAGTCACTGATCTCCTGCAGGTTGGCCTACAAATCATCAGGCTCTTACCATTTTTCACTGCCTGGCTTCCTCCAACCTCATCTCCCCCATTCTTATTCCTCAGCAGAGTTGAGCATGCGGCACGTGTGAGCACAAAAGATGGTATCTATGGAAACATGAGGAGCCAGCCTCTCTCACACCTCTGATTATGTTTTATTCTTGGCCTCTGTTATGCATGTGGGTCTTTTTCCCCACATTATATAAAGGCTTCACTTTTAATGAATTGTTTGGATTATTTGTTCTTTCATTTGCTCATAAGGTTAATAGGGTTCCCATTAGTTGCCACCTCTTCCTGGTGTCCACACTCTAAAAAAAATACAATATCAACACACAACAGATATGATAGGATAAACTTTATTTATCCCATGCTGGGACAGTTTCAATTGTAACAGCAGTTCAGGAGTCACAGATAGAGTTAGAAAAGAAAAGAGCAATGGATAAATAAAAATACAAATAAGATAGAAATAGACAATAAAATAAACAGCTATATACACACAAGAGAGTATAAAAAAAATATTGCCTTGTAAAATGAAACTGACCAACTGAGATTGGTTGGTACAGGATACTAACAGGACACAGGATGACTGCACAGTAAACATATATATCACAGGGTAATATATAACTAATATGGTATTAATATGACCCTCCTGAAACAGAGTAACATCTTTTCCACGACCACAGGATATGTCTTCTGACATGGTTGATTAAGAAATGAGAAGCTACTCACTGCATCAGTTGGGGTTAAATAACTTGTTGCCAGCTGAAACATATTAATCACTGCAGTAATTATCCAATAGAAGGCTCTTACCTATTTGCTTAGTTAAATCCAGGTGATGACTTTTTTGGCCAGGCAGTGTGTAATAACATTATAAGACAGTGTCTAGCCTCATCACACTCTGTCAGTTTAATACCGATATATTGCTCAGCCCCAGTCAAAACAATGTATTCAAATAATATATGCAAAGATATATTGCCCAGCCATATTCAAAAGAAAAATATACCAACAATAATGATAATAACTCTTAACAATGAAGACACAATGCCAAACTAACAGCTAGTTTATTCCTGTTGGTCTGTGGAAACACATTTGCATTCTCCCAGATTACACTCTGAATTCTAACAGGATTTTGTTTGTCAGTCAAAAGTGTTCCTGTTTTTCTATGTCTTCCCAATGACGCATCTCAAGTCACATCTTTGTCTGTCAAACTGACAGATTCAGCGTGCCAGGCATTTCATATGCACAGATCTCTTCAAATGGTGCTGTGCCCATTATTTTTGTATCGTTGTAGTCTTTTAACACGGCTGTCACTTGTGTTTTGTTGACAGATGATCAGGGGGAGGATTTGTCACCCAAACAAGCCTGACACGTTTAACCAGCTGTGGACTGTGGAGGAACAGGTAGGTAGCAAGTGTGTAAGATGTTGCACTATATTTTATCAGAATGGCATCATTCACCGAGTAAATAACCAAGTGTGTGCAGGAATCCTTGCTGAGACTTGCTGAGAGTGTTGAAACATTGTTCGGTTCTTTCCAGATTTCTACTACCATTTCTCACTCAGATTTCCATGAAAATAATCAGTTTCAAATATTTTTATTGCAAGCATTTGTGCAAAAAGCTTGACATTTATACAGAATATGGAACTGTGACAGTTTTTACCATATCTCACAAATATGACATAACATAAAGGAAAGAGAGAGAAGGAAAAGAAAGGAACAGGAAGGTGGAAAAATAAACTTTATTTATATAGCACCTTTCATCCAATAAATGCAGCCCAAAGTGCTTTACAAAAAAGAAATTACATGCACCAAATGATTCACATAAAAAGACAGCATGAACATAAAATCAGGAATAGAATGTCATTATTAATGTAAAATCAGATGAGAAATTAAACCCACTCATAAAAAGTGGGGTTGGGAATACACTCTTAACACCCATTCACCCACCCACCCAGTACTGTGTGTAATTCTTGAGTTTCTTTATGAAAATAATCAAAATGGATTATTAAATATCCAAAATATATATGATTCTGGTCTTAAACTATTTTATTTATTCTATTATTTTTATAAGCAACCCAAATGAATATTTGTGTTACCCACCTGTTACACAGGCTGTTTATGAATGGTATCTATCTGGTTTGTGATTAAAAAGTATATTAGATACATTAAACTCTAATTGAAGTAATTGCATTTATCCCTCCATGGTTTTCACATGTTGTTTTGTCTACTTTGATAGAAAAAACTGGAGCAGCTTCTTGTTAAGTTCCCTCCTGAGGAAGTAGAGTCCAGAAGATGGCAGAAAATTGCTGATGAGCTGGGCAATCGAACAGCAAAACAGGTGACAGAGAGTAAACTGATTAACTGAGAAAATGCATGTTTGGTTCATCCACACTCAGTACCTGCTTAGCTCAGAACATTTGATTTATTCGCACATTTGAAAATGACAAAAAACGCAACGAAACACAGAATTGTGGAATTTGCTGGTTAGAACTTGAAGCTGAACAGCATATTTTCAGTTGTCCTTGAGTGTGCTTGTGTCTTTATTAGCATGTCCTGACATTGATGAATCTGTGTGCCTTAACTATGGGAACACGCTGTTAAATTGCAAGAGTGTAGAGTGTACACTTTGCAGTGCTAAAAGGCAAGGACTGACTTGTGTGATAACTGCACCCCCTGCATGTACTTGGATCACACATTTGCGTGACCTCAATTACTTCAGGCAGCTGTTCCTCAGTTGGAAATCATTAACGCAGCCATTTTCCTGTTAAAACATTGCAGGTTGCCAGTAGGGTTCAAAAGTACTTCATCAAACTGACAAAAGCTGGTATCCCTGTGCCTGGAAGAACACCCAACCTGTGCATGTACACTAAAAAGGTATTTACCAAACCCCTTAACTATACTGAGGTACTAATGTCATGTGGGTGATGAATTGTGTAGAGATCAACCATATAGGATGTTTTGAGAGTTAAAAAATAAATATAAATTTGCTGTTGTCGTTTTTTCTTTCTGCATTTGCTATTAAGGATTTGTGTTCTAGATAAGTACTCAGCGCTGGGTGATATGGCTTATGAATAATATCTTGTGATACAATGTGTATCTTGATATAGACATTCCTCTAAAATAACATGCCTTAAATTCTCAAATACTGCAAACTGATGATCTTATGAATATGATGCATTACTGTAGATTAAACTACCTAATAGTATGTAAAGTAGTTCAAATCAGCTCAACCTTAAACATCTGCAGCAGTAAAATGCAACATAAACATTGATGCAGCTGTAATATTAATCCAAAAACATCAGATGTAATACTGAAACACTGACGGGGACACTTTTACTACACGATGTCTACTTTGAATAAATTTTTCCAGAATACTTAACATGCTTTTACTAAGGTTTAGAATGGAAAACATTAACTTGTAGTGGAGTCGGGCCTGGTTGATACAGACTAAATCAAATATCACAATATTTCTGACGAAATATCTCAATCGATATTGCGACATTTATTCTTGGGATGACTGTTGGTACTTTCATGAGATGTTAACACAGTGAGTTTGGATGAAAAATAATTGCAAATAATAGAACAGTTGGCTAAGTCCAGAAAATGACATCAGCCTTTTAAACCAGGGAAAGATATAACTATAACCGAAAAATAAAACTATATCTAGCCTCATATCAATATATCGATATATTAACCAGCCCTGTGTACTCAGTATCCGTATATACTGAATCCATTGTAGCCCTGATTATATTAAGATAGCTGATAAAAGCAACTAAGCCATTGTATTAGTTGGATGAATCGAATACTGGGTCATCATCATTCTGCAAAATTAATGATTACAAGCAAATTGCAACATGCTATTTCCACTTCAATAGCTACTTTAACACAGTATTGTTATGTGGGAAGACTTTTGTCAGCTTTAGTACACAACAGTGGAACACAGTTCAGTGCATTGAGCAGTGTCATTTATCTAATTTTACATACATTTACCACATCAAGATGTAACGATATTGAAAATATATTTTGTAATATCATGATACTGAATTATAGCTCAGCCCCACTTTTAAACCTCTGCAAAAGTGCTATATTTTTAACAGAGTAGCAATACATGTTATTGTATTGACTTCTAAGAATGAAATGTATTTATGGGACCTAAACTGCCTGCTCTTGTACCCATCCGTATTTTATTCCTCAGGCGTCCAGTAAGAGGCAGCACCACCTCAACAAGCACCTGTACCGGCCGTCTACTTTCCTGACCTCCTATGAGCCTCCAGTGTACATGGACGAGGATGATGAGCGTTCCACGTATTACAGCAGCGTGCAGGACCCCTCGGCTGATGACTCGGTCAGTCCTCTGTCATACCACACAGCACTAATAACTGGAAGCCACAATACTCGTTTTTTATTTTTAATTATGTTTCTTTTTACACAAATCCAGCTCCTATTTATATGTCCTGGGAGATTGTCTTGTAACTGATCCAATTCCCCCCACTTTCTTGTGTCACTGAACAGACTGTAGCACTTTGCTGCTTAATTAAACCAATCACAAGCTCAGATTTCCTCCTCTCTCTCACCGTCCACAGTCTCTCCTCTCTCCTCTTCATGTAAGCAGTGACCTGTAACATAAAGACAAAGTAAAGCTGCGTGTTATGTGCCTCAGGGAGCTTGTTTTTGTACCTGACTAGTCTATTTAAATCCAAACCTTGTCTGTGCTCTCTGCTTTGTCACTTACATCTGCTTTCACAAGACATTCTCCCTCTCACTTTTAGCTCCACTTTAACACCTTTGGATGAAACAAGGTGTTTGGCCCTTGATCATGCCCGTCTGTAGCTTTTCTCTTTTTTTTTTCCCCACTTCAATCAGGGTAGCATACACTGTTGAAAACGGCTAAATCAGAGCAGGGGGCCCGGCCAGCCTTGCCTGTATTTCCATTTGAACTGTGCAACTCCTGACGCTTGCCGTTACCCAAGCGCTGACATTTTCTTTCTGTCCCTTTGATGGTGGTAACCTTTAAGTAAAACCGGGTCGGTGTGCCCTGCTGAGAACACAGGCTGCTGGCTCCACCAGCGCGTTAACAAAATCTCTGACGCCGCCGGTATGAAGCAAAGTCACAAAGGTGTTGCCAGCATGGGCCACAGTAATTTCTCACTTCACTGGGTTGTCCCTTAGTTTGGACATGTTTGCAGGAAGGAATGAAGGTTTGCTGAGGGCAAATGCATTGGCAGCTTAGCAGGATTCTCACAAAGCTTTTTCCTGTTGAGACCTGGAAGTGCGACTGATAGTTTTGTCAAAAATAAACTGTTGCACTTTGACACTTTTTACATTTCTGAAGTTTTTCCCCCGTCTATAATAAGAAGGTGGAGGTTGGTGTAAGCTGGAGTTAGCAGACATTAAGTGTCTTTGTGAAGGAGACAGATTTGTACTCATGCAGTTTTGGCTGAAATGACAACCTTTGCTTAGTGCAACTAGGGCTGGGAAATATATTGATGTTGTATTGTTATTGTGATATGAGACTTCACATTATCTTAGATTTTGGATAATGTTATATCACCGTATGGCAGAAGTGTTATCTTTTCTTGGTTTTAAAAGCTGCTTTATAGTAAAGTAATTTTCTGAACCTTTACCCACCTAGTCATGACATCCACATTACTGATGATTATTTATCAAAAAATCTCATTGCGTTAATATTTTGTGAAAGCACAAATAGTCATCAGTACAATATTGTCTCAATATCGAGGTATTTTCCACAAATATTGTGATATTTTATTTTGTCCATATCACCCCACTCTAACCATTTAATGTACTGTTTGCTAGTTTAGCCTACAGCTATGAATTGTATTCTATAAGATTATCGCTATTTGAGAATTTACTGTATGTTATTTTAGATAAAATGTGTATATTGAGATATTTATTGTATATCATGGCATAGCCTAAAAATATCAAGATTTTTTTTTAATGCCATATCAAGTAGGGCTGCAACTAAACTATGTTCACTGTCAATTAATTGGTTGATTTTTTTTATTTTTATTTTATTTTTTTTTTTTTTATTAATCAATTAGTTGTTTGGTCTATAAAATGTCAGAAAATGAGAAACCAGAAAATATTCAGATTTTAGAAGCTGGAAACAGAATTTTGACCTTTTTTTCTTAAAAAAAAAAATGTCTCACTTGATTCTCAAAAGCTACTCATTTGCCATTGATTCCTTCAAAAACCATTGATAATAATATTATATAAATATTGTACATAAAATCACAGCAAGATGCACGATTTGTAACAAGAAAGTTCCAAACAGCAGCAACATGAAAAAACACCCCAAGAGCCATAAGGAGGCTGGACAAAAACATGTAATTTATTTTATGTAATCATTTTTATCATAGTATTTCTGTAAAATAGACTGTTTTATATGCTTTAACATTTTTATTTAATTGTACTCCTATTTGCTTTTGTAATTAACTTGTTATTAATGGGCGGTATGCGTCATGTGATTTTCTGATCTTTTTTCCCCGTTGTCACCATTATTTTGAAATATTAAATGCCCATTTAAAAACTTATCAGTGTCAATAACATTGTAACAAAAGTATTTGTATCATATTGAATTTAAAAAGTTTGTTATGGCCCATCCCTGGTGTATGGATACGGCACTCTTGTTCAGCTAAAATTAGACTAATCAATACTGGAAGCAAATTTGTCTGCAGCACATTAAACATCTAGAGAAAATCATTATCAGGTTGGATCCCTGGAGTCACGTTGTGATGTTTTGTCTGCACATCCTGATGATCAGTCATCTCCTCTGTCTCTCTCTTTGTGCGGGTCCACATTTATGGATGTGTGTGTTTGTCTTTCCTTCCCTCACACACACACAGGATGAGGAGGCGATACCTGTGGAGCTGAGAAATTTGCCAGAGTACAAAGAGCTTTTAGAGCTGAAGCGACTGAAAAAACAGACGCTCCAGGAGATCCGAGAGGACAAGGTCACGGTGCGGCACGTTGGCTACAAGGTGAAGACTTTGCACACTTCTGTACACACACTGACAGCATTATAGCCAGGCTTATACATACACATGTTCCCTGAATGTATGAAGGGTAATGAAATCACACTCTGACTCAGAAGGATTATCCTGCCCTAAAAGTTTTAACTTGGGCTGTTTCAGCTGAGGGAATTTAGGAGAGTCAAACTGAATGAATAAAGATGTTAATTGCAACATTGTGTTTATTGAAACAACAAGCTATTCCTAACCAAGCATTGTTTTTTTTCTGTACTTTGTACGTAATGTTTCTTTTCCACTTGTGAAAACTAAGAAAGTGTGGAGAAGAAAATAAAAATGTGCCCTGTTATACACATTCAATTCCTAACTTTATAGGTCGGACATAGAAAATGTAAATGTCTGCCCCCCTTGGCACTTTACTTTCTTCAGATCTGGCCCTTTTAAAATAGTAATTGAATAGGCTTACTTTAGAGTGTGACTGTAGTATTACCTTAACTAGAGTTGGGACACTTTCAGATGTTATTGTCAGCACGACCATTATTACCTCAGTTCATCAAAGACTGTTTTAGCCAGCATTTAATAGTTTTAAACTGGTCCATAATTGTGTTCATAATTGTGTGTGTTGTGTTGCGTTTTCCACAGTGTGATGTCTGTGGCATGGAGCCCATCCAGGGAGTTCGGTGGCACTGTCAGGACTGTCCGCAGGACAACTCAGTCGATTTTTGCTCCAACTGTTCCGACTGGTGAGATTCTCCACCTCTGTCATGAAACTAAAATACACAGAACTGGTAGTTGGGGTTGTACAAACTGATGGTACATATCATAAGATGGTGATTCTTTGTCTACCATAAGAGAGTTTTCCATAGTTAATACTGCAGTAACAAAGTCTGCAGCATCTCTGGGCTGTTTTAAATCACAGTAAGAGAGTTTTCAGAGTTTTGTGGTGATGGAACTAAACACTGAAGGTTCAAAACTGTTCATTTTAAATTCATAGATCTGGTATGAATGAACGTTTAACTTGAAGAATTTGACTCCTGAAATTGACGTGATGTTAGCTTGATTGTTTTACTAGAGAAGACGAATCGCTCTGTTGGAGTTGTTTGAACTACAGAAAAATTCAGTCCACTTGCGATTTTACAGCTGTGTTTTACAGAGTGAAGCTTCTCCTCTCACAAATGACGAGTGCATAAGCTGGCTCGTAGAGAGCACTTTAACCAGACAACACACAAGTTAAATATTGGCCTGTTATCAAGTTACTCATGCAATTAACCTTAATTAGCCACAGCTGGTATGATCTGCTGCCAGAGATGTGAAGCATTTTAACTGGTGAAAGTGAAGGTCAAAGCCAGCTAAAGATTAGAAGCTTGTTTTGTAATGCTTCTAGTGCTGTTGTCTAATAAGAGGAGATATAACAGATTTGTTAGCGTTCAGCAAATATTTGTATTTTGCCAACCTGAGTGTTGGAACTTGGAACCACAAATTATTCAGTGAGCCCAAAAAAATTTTCACATCCACGTACTTGAATAATGACTTTTATATGCAGTTTGCACCGTCAAGCCCATCTGAGATGGAGAGCTGTGCTGCAAAACTAGCAGGCTGATGATAGGTGGACAAAACGCAGTAGAATACAGTCAAGAAAGGATTTGATCAGATTAATTTTAGCCAATACAATCCATTAAAAATGCTTGTATCTATATTCATATTGCAATAAAGTCTCATTACTTATTTAAATATTCCCTGAGACTGAGATTCTTCGAGTTGAGCAGGTGTTTTTTTCCAGTTTGTTTTTCTTTTTCTCCTTTAGTCTTTTCTTTTGTTCAGGGCTCAACAAAAAGACTTGTTTTGCTTGCCTGGGGCAATTAAAATGCCATGTCTGGCAAGTAACTCTAGCAACTCACTTGCCCCAGTTGGGCAAGTGGTTAAAAAAAAGAATTATTTTATTCAAATATTTTGATAATCGATTAATTGGTTATTTTTCATTCAGTATGGCAAAAAAGTTGTTTTCAGCCCCTCAGTTATGGAACTTTCCCACTTTTCTTCATTTATTATTGTATTAAACTGAATATCTGTTTGTTTGTTTTTTGGAGTGACAAAAAATACACAAATACATTTGGAAACATCTGAAAGGAATGAATCATCAAATCTTTGCATTGAACATCAAATACAATTTTACTGACAGTATTTTGAGTTGTGTTCAGCCCCCAATGTGCTCTGTGATTTCACAGGGGTATAGATACCAAAACATGGTGTGGTCAACAGGTATTGATTTAGAATTCACAGCCCAGATGAAGTAAAATTGTTTAGCTGCTCTTTTCTGTGATATTTATTATGTATCTAGAGGTAGGGCTGCAACTAATGATTATTTTCATGGTCAGCTAATTGGTCGATTATTTTCTTGGTTAATCGATTAATATAATTGTTTGGTTTATAACTTGTCAGAAAATGGTGAAAAATGTCGATCAGTGTTTGCCAACACTCCAAGATGACAAACCTCAAATGTCTTGTTTTGCTCACAACCCAAATATATTAAGTTTACTGGCATAGAAGACTAAATAACCAAGAAATATTCACATTTAAGAAGCTGGAATCAGGCTATTTTTACTTTTTTTCTTAAAGAATTACTCAAACTGATTAATTGATTATCATAATAGATTAATGTGATTAATTTAATAATCAATGAATAATTGATTAATCGGCTAATGGTTGGAGCTCTAACTACCGGGTTGTTAGACGGCCAAGATAGTGCCTCTTAACATTTTACCTTTTTTCCTGTTTGTCTTCCAGCTTGTTCAAGACAGAGACCCACAAGCCAAACCACCACCTGGAGCCGGTGCATCAGCCCGACACCTTCCTGGACAGGGACTACTGCCTGCCACAGAGCACAGGCTACAACTACCTGGACCCTAACTACTTTCCAGCCAACAGATGACAGGGTCCCAGGTGCCTCTAGCTCCAGGCTCTCTCCACATATCCCACAGGCCACTCTGTGCATGGCTCCATCCTCCAAGTCCAAGATAACCGCTTAACCCGCCGCCAGGCAGGAAGGCCAGCAGGCAGGCAGACAGCCAGGGGCCTCAGAGCAGACCACCATGCTGCTGGTGGGGGGGGTGCTGTTGGTAAACTGGCCTCCCTGACTCGAGCAAAAGGGGGCGGCCATGATGGTTCCTCAGAACAAAGGGGACCCCGCTCCACCTCAGCCAGGTTAATCAATGGATCTGTGATTTGAAACGACACACTATTTTTAAAACAAAGAAACAAAACAAACAGAAGGCACACCGACATTCCCGAGCTCTGTGACTCCAGGAGGGCTGTCCCCCTCTCCCTTCTCCCCCTCATCGCCCTCCAGTTACCTCCCTGTGCTGCTTCGAAACTGGAGAACTGACGACCGGTCTGGTGAAGCGCCACCTAATGGAGATGTGTGGTCATAGCGGACTGTGAAGTTATCAACTGAGATACACAAAGGTGGTTTGTATGTGTGTATGTGGTCTCTGTGTTATGCAAGAGTGAAAAATGTTCTAGCTAGGTATCCGTAGATTGAGTATTTATGAGTTGCAGCGTCCTCAGCGGGAGCTGTGGCTGCTGCGAAAGAAGTTTGGCGGCGTGGAACTCGATGTCGGCGCGTTTTCAGCTGCGGACTGTTGGAAGTTCTGCTGATCCACGCGACATACTGCAAACAGACCTGTACGTGTTAAACTGATGGTGCGCCATATTTCAGCATGGTGCCATCCCTACCACTGTCACACAACGCTGCTTTCTACCCCCCTCACCTTTCAAACAAACTCACGCACACACGCACACTCTTTCATCTGTATTTCCTTTCCCTTTGCTCTCTTCACTAAAACATGTCTAACAAGAAGCACTACAGCACGGAGAGCAAACGTTTCTGAGGGCGGGCGAACAGAGACGTATGGAAAAGTACACAAGACTGTGTTTTTGTTTTCATCTTTTTTTCTCCTTCCCCAGTGTGTGCCGTTGTTGATCATGTTGAGTGTTCAAGTATATGGTGAAAAGTAGCCAGCGCTAGTTGCTGTGTGCCATTTTTAAAAGAAAATTAGTTATTTTTTCTTTGGGTGGGGGGATTCCACCTCTTAAACCTGGCCACAACTCCTCCCTTCCTGCGTGGCGCCATCGACCCACAATGTCCCACTTTATTGATCCAGTCATCATGCTTCTAGATCTTCTTTAATTTTGCAGTCCACTTTAAAAGGTCCATTTAAAAGATTGTATTTTTATTAATCTATTTAAAAAAAAGAAAAGAATTGAGGTAGAGGTTGGTGCCTCCACAGTGGAACAACCCACACAATTTTATACACATAGATTTTGTTGTGCTTGAGTAGACACCATTTTGTATGGTTTTCGTCTCCTTCCCTCACCCCCTTTGCCCTGCTTCAATATCTGTGTATAACAGTCTGTTCTTATGTAAAAAAAAAAATAATAATGTAAAAAAAAAAATGCTAGAGGAGAATCGTGGAAATAAAAGTATGTGAAAATAGTGTTTCTATACCTCTGGTTCATGTTTTATTATTATTATTGTTATTGAAGCCCATTAGAGGATCAGTATTTGGTTCAGCAGCTTGAAGCTGCAGCGATTTGTCGATTATTTTATTGGTTGATTTGATTAGTTCAACATAAGTGAATCTCTCAGCTGATCTCTGGCTCTCTGATGTGAAGATTTTCTGCTGGTTTATAATATTGTAATTTGAATATCTTTGTTTTAGACTGCTGGTCGAACATATTAACATTTGAATATATCTGGGATGTACTCCTTGAAACCTGTGGCCATTTTTCATGATTTGCTATTGATTCAATTGATTGAGAATATTTGTAGATTAATTAATAATGGAAATACTTGTTTGTTTCAGCCTCAGCACAGTTGTCACTGATCACATTTTGTTAGCTTCAACAAGTTCATTATTGTTTATGATTGATAGATTTTTCAATATTGAATCATTATTTTCATCTAAAATATCAACTTAAAAGGACAGTTCACCCCGTAATCAAAAATATGTTTTTCCTCTGGCCTGTAGTGCATTTTATCCATCTGTACTGTTTTCATGAGTTTCAGAGTTTCAGAGAGATCAGCCATAAACATGTCTGCCTTCTCTCCAATATAATGGAACTAAATGGCTTGTGTTGCTCAAATCGCCAAAAACTCAAAACCAGTCTCTCCTTCAAAAAGTCATGACCCGGTTACTCAGAATAATCCACACACCTTGTTGTGAGCAGTTTCATGTAGGAACTACTTTCTTTCTGCAGTAGTAGAATAGTTGTATAGATGAATTTGCTTGGGTTTCCCAACTTACAGTTCAAAATCCAAAGGTACTCAATATACATGATGAAATAAAATAGATAAAGGCAGAAGATCCTCGTGTTGGAGAAGCTTTTAGGGAGGCTTTTTTTCCTTTTTCTTTCCATTTATACTCCGAAAGTGTGACCTTTTGGCGATCACTTCAAACACTCGCTGACACATTGGCTGCGTCAGTTAAAGGTCGTTTTGTTGATGTTGGATACATGTATTATTGTATCAGCTTCAAGGTGGATACACGCTAATTGTGCTTTTGTTCGTTTTAAACAGAATGTTAAACCTTTTATAATCCCTGTCATTTAATTCCAGCATCTTTTGCTGTGATCTTCTCACCAGCAGATGGGGCTATCAGATCAGCTGTGACCATCCCGTCCTCTCTCACACACACACAAAACACCAAAGCACACACTCCAAAATCCTCCATTTAGCAAATGCACTGGCTTTATTGAATGTTAAATACCAGACTCAAACAAGCACCTGTACGATGAGCTTGGAAACATACAAATGCGATATTCTTATACTCTTAATTCTTTTCTGCTTTTTATTTAATGCACAAAAGGCAGATTAAGCTTGATTGTAATTGTTGCATGCTTGTTACAATATAAAACATGACGCTGTGCATGAGAGCATGAGCGCACACACTGACATTTCCACTTTCTAGCGTGGCGGGAACCCTCTTTCGGCTCCTCTGGGGGCGAAACAGCACATTTGACTAGAAACATGCTCTCAGTCACAGCGGGGAATGTGATTCTCAGTACAGTTATCTGCCTCAGTCTGGCAGTTGGCAGCATATATTGAGGTCAATGTGAGAGAGAGAGAGACAATGCAAATACACCCCAATTCCAAAACAGGTGGGACGTTGTGTAAAATGAAAACAATGCAATGATTTGCAAAACCTTTTCAACCTATACTCAATCGTATACAGTGCAAGGACAAGATGTTTAATGTTCAAACTGGTCATTGTTATTTGTAAATATACACTCATTCTGAATTTTGGTGCCTGCAACATGTTCCAAAAATGTTGTGACAGGTGCGTGTTTACCACTGTGATATATGACATTTTCTTTAAGCAACACTCAGTCAGTGTTTGGGAGCTGAGGACACTAATTGTTGAGTTTTTGAAAGTGAAATTCTTCCTCATTCTGGCTTGATTTATGACTCCAGGTGCTCGACAGTCCTTGGTCTCTGCTGTCATTTTTTTGGGCTTCATAATGCACCACACATTTTCAATAGGAGGCAGGTCTGGACTGCGTGCAGGTCAGTCTAGTACCTGAACTGTTTTACTATGAAGCCATGCTGCTGTAACACGTGCAGAATCAGACTGGCAATACGTCATCCAGGCCACACCTCCTTCTGGGAAAAACCTTACAGTTTATTATAATACTAGAGATTGGAAATTAATGAAAAGCGGCTGTGTAGCAGGTTATAAAACAAATAAACCTACAAATCCATCATGATCTCTGGTTCCCCATCCTTCGTGGAACGGATCCCAAAAAGAAAGCAGTAAAATTTATGAGCCTCCAGAGAACGGTAATTGTTATTACTGATGTAGAGCTATCGTTAGCTTGATTGTGAGGTTGCTGGAGTTCACTCACAACATGACAGTACAGCAGTGCCAGCCTCTGAATAAATCTCAGCCTAGCTTAGATCAACAGTTGTCTATTAACAGGTTTTTATTATTTACAGGCATCATTAACCCTGACTATACATGATAATTCAATATAATCAGTGTCTGGCCACTGTGTTGGCTCATTGATCCATTGCTTCCACTGACAGATTAACCTTAATTTATTAAGATACTGTGGATGCTCAGGTTCAGAGAAGGTCACAAAATAATTATTCAACATGTCTATAAAACAAAGGTTTGTTTAACTAAACCGCATTGTTGCCTGTGGGATCACCACTTTTCTGTCCCCCAAAAAGGGGGCGCAGCCTGACATTTTGGCAAAGTACCTGTATGTGCCAGTCTGATCATGTATGAGTGTATAGTTTAAAAAAAAAGCTAGGTTTATCAGTTTGAACATTAAATATCTTTCTGTACTGTATTCAACTGAATACATGTCGAAAAGTATGATTTTATTCTGTTCTATTTATGCTTTTACACACAGCATCTCAACTGTTTTGGAATTGGGGTTTGTAGGTGAAGCAGAATATGACAACCAGGCGCTTCGTCAGTGTCAAAAAGCAGAAAGAGGTGTCACTGATTGCTGGGAGTGTTCGGAAACATGCATACCACTGGAATTCAATGAGCATACAGTATGTCTGGTGCAGGTGTGTGTCTCCTTGCAAAGGGACAGAGAGGAGGTCTTCACACGTGAACCTCCCGGACAGCAGAGTTTGGAGGGGTTGGGGGGAGGCGGCGTTGAGGAGAAATCAGAAGGTCTCCATCACCTGACAGATCTGGGCGAACACTTCTTCTGGCGACCGCTCCGCGTCGATCTGCGAAGACGGAGACAAACCGAGGCTGAGACGAGGGAGGCCTTTCAGAAAGCATCAGTGTCTCAGTGTCTGCAGACGAGGACATCAGTCTGCTGCGGTGCGAGCTCACAGCAGACGGATGACCTCAATATCTGCTGTGGCATTTAAGCACCCACACGCAAACACACACACTCAGCACCTGATGTGGCATTTAAATGTTCAAACAACACATTTTAAAGGGACAGTTCACCCCCAAACTGAAACTCTCCCTCACTCTGTGATTATCTGCTGACCCTCGTGTCAGTGGAGACGTCAGAGCAGAGGCACTAAACAGACAGAAAGTTAGACCTTGTGCTCAAATCCCAGCCTCTTCTACACCACTGACATTAAAAGGAGCATCTTTCATCTGCTCCAAAAATATTCCAGACTAATTATTTGTGTCGTAGAAATGACTGAAAATTGAATTAGCGTTTTAACTGTATTGTTTTTAGGTCATTTAACTTTGTCTTGGAAAGAACTCAAATTGGCTATTTACAAAGTCTTTATGCTGATTTTTCTTTTTTGTTTTCAATACAGAAGTCCTTAAAGTTACATACATGTTGATACAATGATGATACAAGTTTGATCTAAAATGTTTTCTCTCCTGTGTTTATGACTTAAGAACAGGTGAAAGAAAACTTTTCATTTAAGTGTTTGTTGTTGTAATACTCATTTCGGCCACAGGAGGCTGAAGTGTACCACTACTCCATGTTCTAAACAAGACTAAAAGTCCTCATGTTTCCTTCCAGATGAGTTTTAATTTCTCTGTGCACTCCTAACTCTATATATATTATCCCAGATTTTTTTTTTCACCTTAAGTCATAAACAGGAGAGAACAGTCAAGATCAGACTTGGAAAACGGATCACCAACATGAATAATACAAGTTACAATCTTTATGTCTTTCTTGCACGTTGCAAATTGCACATTATAAGTACTCTTTAACCTCCTGGGAATCAGATGAATTTGCCAAGTTTATGTTTCATTTGCGAATCAATCAGACGATGCCAGGCTCAGTCTTTATACCTCATACTGTAAATATGATATTGTCAATTTTTTATTTTCCATTTATTCTTCTTGCTCCTTATACTTTTCTTGTATTATTTTGTTGTTATGCACCAACATACCACAGCAAATTCCTTGTATATGGAAAAAATCAGAAACAGCTGATACTGAATTCTGATTTAATTTCTCCAAACAGCTCATGAAGCGTAACTATTTTGTAGCCAAAAAGTTCTGCCAGAGTGTACTACAAAAATATGGGAAATAATAAGGTAAATATTGGGGACTTTTGTACTTAAGGTGAGATTGTTTGGCTACAAAACACTTGAGGAACTTGTAAGGAACAACTTAAACTTTTTTTGAGAAAAAAGAAAAACTCTGTGAATGAAATTACTTTTAAAAAAAAGACTGGAATGTACGTACGTGGGCCTTAAAATGTGAATGAATTTCAGCTGAGAGGAGATTCAGGGCAGTTACTCTCAGTGGGAATTTAACCTTTTATCGCTGGAAAAACCTGAATACAATTTGTTTTTAAAAACAAAAACAGGCTCACCGTGTGCAGAAGCTTCTTGCCTTCATAATGAGATGCCACCGCCTGGCTGTCACTGCTGAAGCTCTCGGCCCTCCTGTGCAGGACGCCGTCTCTGTCTGAAGCGGGGTGGAAGGTGGAGGTGGATCTGCCGCGGCACTGCAGACGACTGGACATGGTGTCGGCTGAGCAGCTCAGCAGGAGCACAGCGCTGGGCTCCCCCATCTGAGACACAGGGCAAGACACAGGACAAAGAAAGTCAGCTGGCAGGTTATATCTTCCTTTTTACTTTATACTGTGTCACTGCTTTTCTCCCATCAGTGTTTTTTATATTTGTATCACTCATGCAGCTGACATTTTTCTTGCTGCTTTTTGTGCCGAAAAAATCATTGTCATTCTGCACAAGTCACTTCTGCCATTTTCTAAGATTATCTCCATATTTTTCTGCTCCTGCATTAAAACTATAAGTCATATTTAATTATATTTTTCATTCTGACATCTGTACTGCACTTTAAACTTGTTTCAAAATCAAATGAACTGAGTATTGTTCTGCTTCTTCAAGTTTATGAACACATGATTTAAATTTGTCTGCTCTCTTTTTCTTGCTTTCTTCACGTCCCCTACCACTTGTCTACTGTTTGTCTGTCCTGTCAGTCCACGGCTCTGACCTTGGCCTCGTACTCCTCGGCCCGTCTCAGGTCTCTGGGGAAGCCGCTGATCACAACACCTTTCCCCTGCCGTACCGACGATGCCACCGCCTCAGACAGCAGCTCCAGCAGTGTGTCCTGGAGAGTAAACACACACAAACACAAACAAAAATTAACTATCATATGAACTTCAATTGATGCTTCATGTATGAATCAAATCAGAAAGCCTTAAAAAAAAGCAGGGATATACATTTGTTTATACGTAACATTTGTGTGAGGCCTTACGTACACGTACAACAGGCTGGATTACCAAACAATCAACGCAGGTAACTGCTGAGGGCCCCTCCAGGGGTCACAAAAGATTCAGGCTCAATGTGTGTCAATTAAAAGCTAGTTTGTTTATATAAAATCATCAATAAGTTTAACTAGTCTTGCACCTCCACTTTTAACTATAGTTGCTCATAATTGTTGTTTAATCTTCTGATTTATGTTAATTTAGCATTCAGTCTATATAAAATGTCCAAAACTAATTTTAAAAAGACCATCACATTTCTAGAGCCCAAGGTTGTCCTCACATCACATGTTTTGTCTGACCAACAGTTCAAAACACAGCAAAATTAAATTAAAAGCAGAGAAAATCAGCAAATCTTGACATTTGTGAAGCCAAAACCAGCATGTTTGACATTTCTGCTTGATAAATCATTTAAAAATTGATCAAATTAAACATTCAACTACATAAAAGAAAATTGGAATCAGAATTTGGCATAACACTTACACAATCTACTGTGCTGGAGGGAGTGCCTAGATGCAGATATATTTTGGAAATGCCACAAAATATTAATGGAAAATGTTAAATTTATCAATAGATGCTATGTTATGACATCCCTATGACCTATATAGTACTTTGTGTGATTTTAATTTTACTGAATAGAATGTAAGAAGAGGTATCAGATCAAAATATCGTTAAAAGTTATTATAAAAACTATTGCAATGCAGTGGGGTTAAGTGGATCCCCCGTACCTTTGAATAATCGATAGAGATAGTAGAGAAAATCTATATAATGGAAAGAATGAGACATGAGGAACAAGACTGTGAGAAACACAGCTAAAGGGAAGGTGGCAGAAGTGATGAGACTACAAAGAGGACAAATGATTTAAATGATAGAGAGAATGGATGGACAAAAAAAACAAACAAAATCAATAATTTGTTTGTTTACAAGTTAACCTGTTGGATTTACATGATTAGAAATGTTTAAATCATCCATAAAAACTAAGGTGAAAAAAAGGTTGGTGATTAACTTTCTGTCAATTAACTAATCAGTTAATTCACACTAAACACTTCCTTCAACAGCTAATTAACACACAGCAAAACTTGTCTCAAGCGCACAGGTTCTGGGATTTAGGGTAAAATATAATTAAGTTGCAATATGTACGTGTGATGAGTGACATTCATTGCACATAATGGGTCCTTGAAGGCAACATAATGAGTTTGAGGAATGAAGGGCTGCTTCAGGAGCAGCTCATATTTCACCTGCAGCCCCCCTTGTGGGTTAATTAGGCATTTGGATACATGTGCCCTGATATACAGAATGATTATTTACAGAGCATAAATAATTCAAACACAGGGTATCCTAGTGTATACTATTCCAGTTAGAGATGCATTTATAAACTGTGTTACGGAAGAACTAGCGGCTATTTCAAATTGAATTTCTAGTCTCCACCTCTGGGTAGTCCACAAAAGTGCCGACTTTTCCCTTTTTTCTGTTTTTCATGGATCACCTCACCTCTTTTTCTCTTAATTTGCACCAGATTGATTCATTTAAATGTTAAAGACATGCCAGACTACCTTAAATGGTTTGGAACCCATCCAAAAGTCCTGTTTCTTAAGGAAAGGTTCAAAGGAAAGGGGCGTGCATTTTGTGTCACCTTGAATGTCATTCTTGCTGCTTGTGTCAAAGGCCACTTCAACCTGAAAGTTACTTTAGCTTGGAGCTGCAGCAACACTTGCTGAAGGCTTTACTCTGACATCCTGGGATCACTGCTTCACCTCACTGAGCTCTGCTAAGTGTTTACTGTGTCTTTGCTCTGTTCAGTCATTGTTTGTGAGGATTATTCCTCTCTTCAGTCTGTGCCTGGTTTTCTTGCTGTCTTCTAATTAACCTAACTTTGCTCCAATGCTGCTGCAGCTGTTGAATTTCATGAGCTACATGGATTTGTGGCATAACATTATTGATTCTTGCTGTTGTTATGAGTGATTTCCTATTATCCTATTGACTCAGATTCAGCCTGGATTCTCTATTAGGGGGTTACATGTGATGTAAAGTGTTCAATGCTTTTGTCTCACACAGTATAGGTACACATTTCATATTCAGCCAGACATTAGAATATTAATTCCACTCAGAGCAGTGTGTTTATATAACAGCTTTCTTTAATGTATAAGTTTTCATGTAATTCCATCACAGCTCCTGTTCTACTGTTTATGCTGCTGCACTCTCAACTAAAACATTTATCTGCTGCTCATCAACACGACATAACCTTTCAAAAGAAGAGACTATCCTGGATTTTAATATGCTGATGTTAAGAATAACTTTGTGCTGATGTGTTTGATTGCTGAATATCAACTGGGTTGCATTTTATTAGATACACTTAGCTAAAACTAATGCAGTCTAATATAACAGCCCTGCAATAAATCCAACCCTCATCAAGTTATGTTGTAATTTGACCTCCCAGTTTTTTATCAGTCTAGACTAGATACATGGATGGATTACTGAATGAACCTACTGGGCACAAGTCCAGGAGCCCAAAGGGTCAGGGGCCCTTCTGGGCTTCACCTGCAAAATGTCACTCAAAATAGACACATTGTGGTTACTATGTGTCAAATTACAAACATATAACTTTTTGAGGGTTGGATCTATTGCATGGCTGTTATATTAGACCCAATAGGTCCATTCAGCAATCCATCCATGTATCTAGTCTACCCTGATTGATAAAAATGGGGAGGGTGAATTATTACAACCGCATATAACCTTTATGAGGGGTGGACCTATTGCATGGCTGTTATATTAGACTGGATTAGTTTTAGCGTATCCAATAAACTGGCAGCTCAGTGTGGATGGATAAATCTAAACATGGCAATCCATTTGATATGCAGCAATCAGACATGCACCAAGTTATTCTTAACATCAGCACATTAAACAGACACTTTCTTCTTTTGAAAAATCATGTAGCTTTGATAAGCAGAAGATAAACATCGAACACGCAGAACAGGAGCTGTGATGTAATTATATGAACAGTAAACTATAGAAAGCTGTTACGTAAACCCACTGCTGTACAAAGACACTAAGTGACTACAAGGAGATGCAAAATGATCACAAGACACAAAATAACTTTAAAGAGACAAAACAAGACAGAGACACAAAATTATCACAAATAGACACAAAACGATTATATAGAAGCGCAAAACTACCACAAGGAGACACAAAATCGCAACAAAACTACAGAAAGATGCATAACAACTACAAAGAAACACTAAATGACCACCAAAAGGTGAAAAATGACTACAAAAAGATGTAAAGAAACAACAAAAAGAGGCAAAATAACCACACAGTCATTGCATCTTGCTCCTCTGTTGGAGGAATGATGAAGCCTCTTATATGTCTGTTCCCAGGAGCCCCTTCATACGAGTCTGTCTGCCTCAAAGGCCACTTCAACCTGAAAGTTACTTTAGCTTGGAGCTGCAGCAACACTTGCTGAAGGCTTTACCCTGAAATCCTGGAATCACTGCTTCACCTCACTAAGCTCTGCTAAGTGTTTACTGTGTCTTTGCTCTGTTCAGTCATTGTTTGTGAGGATTATCGTTCTCTTCAGTCTGTGCCTGGTTGTCTTGCTGTCTTGCTGTCTGCTAGTTAAGCTAACTTTGCTCTTACACTGCTACAGCAACTTAATTGTGATGCTTTCACAAGCTGCCCTGCTTTGTGGCACAACATGACTGATTATTGCTGCTGTTGTGTGTGGTTTCCTATTGACCCAGACTCAGGCTTGGGTCTTTAAAAGGTTATGTTGTATATTATTGGCTCTAGGAATGTAAAGATTAGTGTTCAGTGCTTTTGTCAGACATATTGTATAAGTAGTTCACCCATTTATATTCAACCAGACATAGAATAGAACAGTAATTCTACTGACAGCAATGGGGTTTTGTAACAGCTTCCTATAGTGTATTATTCTTTAGTTACTTTACAGCTCTTGTTCTACATGTTTGACGTTTTATCTTGTCATTTATCAACGCTACATAACTTTTCAGATGAAGAGGGTCTCTATTTAATATGCTGATGTTAAGAATGACTTGTCTGTTGCCAGTTTATTAGATACACTTAGCTTAAACTTGTGCAGTCTAATATAACAGCCAGGAAATAAATCTGACTCATAAAGGACATATGTGCTTGTAATAAATTGCCCTCCCCATTTATATCAGTCAGGGTAGGCTAGATACATGGATGGATTACTGAATGGGCCTACTGGGCACAGGCCCAGGGGCCCAAAGGGTCAGGGGCCCCGCTAGGCTTCACCTGCAAAATGTCACTTCAAAAGAGACACCAGATGACAGCAAAGAGACACACAGCGACAACAAGGAGACATAAAATGGTCAAAAACAGAAACAAAGTGACTACAAAGAGACACAGAATGACTACAAAATTACTACAAAGAGATGCAAAAACATTATGAAGGGACACAAAATAACTTCAAAGAGACACATAAGACACAATATTATCGTAGAGGCCTAAAATAACTATGCAAAGGAGCATAAGTACCACCATAAGAGACACAAAATGACTACAAAGAGACATAAAGTGACTACAAGGAGATGCAAAATAGTCACAAATAGACACAAAATTATTATAAAAATGAGCAAAATACAACAGAGACACAAAATGACCATAAAGGGACACAAAATAACAACAGACACATAAGGATCAAAATTACCAAAGAGACATAAAACAATTATAAAAATAGCAAAACAACCACAAAGAGACACAAAACAACTGCAAAGACAAAATAAATAACAACAAAGAGACAAAATAAGTACAGAGCCACAAAACAAAGACACACATAGCAACTATAGAAAGGAGCAAAACTACAGAAAGACACTAATTGACCACACAAAGTTGCAAAATTACTACAAAAAGATGTAAAACTACTACAAAAAGAGTCAAAACAACCACAGTCTGTCTTGCTCCTATGCAGGAGAGATGATGAGAGATGATGAGTTATTTTATATGTCTGTGCCCAGGAGCCCACTGTCTCATAATCTGTCCATGACTATTAGAAAGTCTCAGTCTAATGACATGCGGTTCAATAGCACCACAAACTGCAGCCCCAGAATGACCATAAAGTTAAATGAACTCATCTGTAAAAAAAAAAGTTTAATCAAAAACTGAACATTATAACCCTCATGAAGGGAGGATTTATTGCAGGACTTATTAGCCAGGTGAACCTTACCTAATAATCAGACAACTGAGTATAGATTCCCTGTATTGTCTTATCTGTGCTGTGCTGAACTGATGTATGCAGCTGTGTGTTTTGGGGCAATTTGCCTTTATTTTGATAGTTCAGATTGACAGGAAGAACATAGAAGAGGAGGGAAACATGCAACATGATTGTCTTAAAACAAAGATAAAACTATGATGGTGTTTTGATGTCTATCTGGGAAATTATCTTGTGTGATGTTTTCACAAGTGATGGTCTTTTCCAGAGTGAAAACAGAAAAGGTTGAGCGTCCAAACAGCCCTGCGGCAGTTACTCTTGTCTACTCTAGTTAATGTTTTTAAAATTGAACTAACTGTGTTTTTCTACATCTGACAGGATCCAAAACTAGACATTTTGATTCTGGTTGAAACCTCGTCATCACTCAGTTTTGCCATCAAAGGTCAACTGCTAGATGCTCCAATCGATAAATCCCTGAGCATCATGATTAACACTGACATGTGATTGACGGTGCTCGTGTTTGGTCCCGACTTTATTTTCGGGCATGGTGATCTTAGCCTTCCAGAGAAAACCTCAGAGGGAGGAAGAAGAGGAGGAAACAGCTCCAGTGGTTTACGTTTTGAGATGAAATGACCTTGTCAAAAGTCAGATACGCTCTGAGTATTCATGACCAGCTCTCCACCAGGGCTGAGACCCAGAGGTGTGAGAGATGCATCAAATCACATGCAGCACCCACCCACAGGAAAACAAGCAACCCACTACATTTGGTAGTTAAACACATTAAAAATTGAGTATTTTTTTTAGTTTCAGTACAAATTGTGCAGCTGAAGGTGAATTTCATCCTCAGTGAATGAAGTGTGGTTCCACCTCTGCACACCAACATCACACATGAGATAAAAAATCCCACTCTGTTACATGTAGTTAACGCTCCAGGCTGTTTTTTTTTCTGACTGTACTGGCTGCAATGGTGGAAGTAATTTTACTTAAACCTGCAGTGTTGGACTTTTACATATAATCAAACATCTGTTACATTCAAGGCCTTGCCAGACATGTTCATACCATGCTGATTAAGGCTGTCACCGCCAGGTAAATATCTCTGTATTTTGCAGAGCACTGGAGTTTTTAAATCTGGTGGGATGGGATGTGTTTTGTCAACAAGCAATAATTGTTTTGCAAGAGCTGAGGGGGGAGCAGCCACAGTGATGGTGTAGACTACAGCATGGTGGAGCCTATGGCAGAAAACTGTAGGCATGTCATAAACACACGTCAACAGTGTTTGTGTAATTACCATAAGTGCCAGAAGGGGGAGACAGTAGTTTAAGTAAAAGTACCATTACAGCAATATGAAAATTGTGCATTACAATTAAAAGTCAACCATAGTTACTTATGCAGGTACTATCAGCAAAATGTACTTAAAGGGATAGTTTGGATTAATTGAAGGGAAGTTGCATGGGTTACTATTATTGAATAGTGAATAGTGTATTACCTACAGTAGACGCCTACAAGGTCAGCAAACATTTTAGCCATCTAAAAAAAATCTATATAAGTTTAAACTATAATTAGAATAGAGAATACAAGAGTTGCTGGTCTATTTGCCTCTGATATGAAGTGGAGTAGAAATATAAAGTTGCATAAAATGGAAATACTAAAGTAAAGTACAAATACACTGAATCTGAATGTAAATACAGTACTTGTATGTGCTGTCTATACATGCAGACATATAGAGTGCACATATGACCAGACAGGAAGCTGATGATGTACAGACGGATTACAGTTGAGAGAAGAAATTGCACTGTCTGTGTTGCCAGGCAACAGTTACAGTAACATTTTACCAACACTCACCAGTGAGCCACACATGACAGCATTTTATCTCACTGTCAGATCAAACGTTTAACTCTGATGCCGGTGTGATTTTATATCACAGTTGTTTTTGTGTTGTGGTGTTGTGTGTTTGTCTATAAACCTGGTGAGGTGCACTCAGTAATCCCAGAGTGGGATTATTCATCCTCTGTTAAATCACTGTCTCTCTTTCCATAACGAACTCTCTCACACGACATAAAAATAAACAGTGACGATGCTGGTGAACACACGGGACATGACCTCAATGTGCTGTAAGAAGCTTAGACGGCTGAGTGTTTTTCCACTGAGATTACAGAAAGTTACAGTAAATCTCTGCTTGGGTGTCTTTAAATTGCTTGCAAATTACAACTTTTTAAGTCTACTGCTGCCTCCATCTTGAAATAATGGAGAGGAGGCTGGGATTTTATAATTACCCTATTTCTAGTATTTCTTATTTCACCATTTTAATTCCACCTAAAGCTGGGGTAGGCAGTTTATTTTTGGAATCAATTGGAAAACGTCCCATAATAACCTTGAAGCATAATGTAATTCAAGTGGTCTGAGAGAAAACTCGACTTCTTGTCTTCCTCTTGGCTCTGTTTTCAGGCTTAGGACGGGAGTCTTTGGCCAGTCACAGGTTAGTGAGATAGTTGATGGTTGAGTCACATTCCCAAAACGTCAACCTGAATGAGACTATAATCATCTATCTTTCTCCAGAAGCACATCTTTAATTCTTCCTTTATTTGAACCTTTCCTCACAAATAACTTTAATCTGTTTATCTTCTTTTTTCCCTTGACTTTTTTTGTCAACATTATTTTTTACTTTAACTTTATGCAGACTGACTGAACCAGCATGTGTTCTGATGTTAATGTCAAATGATGTATATCAAAGCGTTCCCTCACATCACAGATCATCAGTTCCACACAATGCAGATGCTAGATGGCACTATAAAATATATAACTTACAGCTGACCTCAAGAAATGTAACAGCCACCTCACTCATGGTTAAACTATAGTCCAACATAACCACAACTTCCTGAGCAGACTCATCACATACACTAACAAAAAGTAACATTTGTATTTTGGAACATAAAACGTAACTTAAAAAAACTATTAGTTTGTTAAGTTTGCTTATGAGTTCTCACAAGGAACCATGGGAAATGTGAGCAGTCTCTGCAGCACACAGTACCCATCACAGCTGAGCAGCTGGTGATGCAGAGCTAAGTTGCTAGCTAGCTTGTAAAATACACTGCTGTAAAGTTAATTAACAGTGATTCCATGATTTTCATTTTTTTATTATAAGTCTAATATAACCCTGTCCTTGACTGTTTGCTTTGTTAGCGAGGTAGCTAACATAGTCAGCTATAGTTTGTCAGTGCAGTCAGTAATGTAGCAGATGGAAAGATAAGTACGAAGCCTTGTTTTGACCCGCTCCCATTTGCCCTGTTAAAGTTACTGCTTTACCCAGTTAATAGAAACTCAACACTTCCTGTATCTGTTTCAAATTAAAAGCCTGCATTTTAGCGGTCAGAACCATAGACTGTATAGAAATGGACAACATGAGTGCTCCCTAAGAAGAAAGCCAAAACATCTTGATCGCCCCTGGTGGCAGGCTGCAGTAAAGGTCATAAATCCTGCCTTCCCAATGTTAATAGGTGGGAGATGGTTCCAAACTAACACATCAAAGTACACATCAAATTAATTTTTCCCAAAAATGGTTTCTGTCATTTTAGGTTGCTTATATCATGCTGATATTTGTTCAGCTGTTCATTTAGCTGCTTGGTTTTAATTAGTTATTTGATGATATTAAAATGGGGTTTCATGACATCATTGACAGCTGAGCTCTGCTTATGACTGAGTCAGCCAGCTGTGTGGGCAAGATGGCAGCGGTTGTATCCAGAATATTTCATCTTAATTTTTGTACAGTGAGGAGAAGTAGAGAAGCGTCATCCATCTTTTTTTTTAACATCAATGATCAGAACCCTTTCATTACTTAACAAGTTTTTCATTGTGAAACATTTACAGGAACGTCTTGTGGTAAATTTGCCACTTGTAACTCTCACTCTAATTCACAGGCTGTTCATGGACTGTCCCACTCGGGAGAAGCCAAGTCATGTGTGACACATAGTGGTAAAATTCAGTATTGCCGGTCTAGTCTTAATATCAGTTTGAACATTTTTACTTCGGTCCAACTCTTAAATTTACCCAAAAAGCACATGTCGTTTTTACAACAACAGGTGAGCCATGTGTGGAGGAGGTTTGTTGTTAATGATGCAGTCTATCGACATGATTGGAACCAGCATGGTACCAAATGTCATCTGCACTGGCACTTACAAGCGTTTACAAAACAGGTACGCATTAAACAGAGTACTCTCTCTCCGTTTCCCTGCAGAGTGGGTGAGATTGTCAGTAGACCCTCCTTGCCATTGCAGTTTTGATGTGTTGGAAATCCTGATTAAGGGGCATCCCTAATGACAAGTGTGGTGAGAAATACACAAAGGTGCAAATGGGACAAATCATGTGGTCTCACATGCCGTGTTAATGAATGTCCTCAACCAAAAGAGGAACATGATATAATCAATTTGAAATTGTATTTTAAGGCAAAAATATTTTGCTACTAAATTCCCTATATTTCTTATCTTGAATTTCACAATAATGTTACATAAATCACTGAACTCCAAACAGCTCCTTGTGGCAGATATTCTTTTTATATTTCATCACTCCACTGCTCAATATAAAATTTTCCAGTCGATGGATTTCAACCCTCGTCTCATGTTTGTCTGTCTCTGAGGTGCTGCCTTCACTGACAACCAGACAGTCCAACAGTTGCTGCAGGTTAAAATGAAGCAGGTCATCCGTTCAGTTTGCGCTGTTCTGCAAATATCTGCCAGCTGCATCCATAATAGATTTTGCCTTTTTTTTTTCATCCACCCTTTTTTGTCAATACACTGGTTTTCTTTTGAGACTGCACTTCAATCAATACTTGATCGTGAGAGAAGCAGCCTTGTAACTTGAAGATCAGCTCAGTGTACAGAGAAAGTACTTGAGTAAGAGCCACTGTCAGAGTGGCCTTGCACATGCATTAAATCATCTGTGACTTTTATTTACCTTTGCTGCTGACTAAGGAACTGCCATAGTGACAGTTTTCATATTTTCACAATGGAGAGAAGTAAAAAAAAAAAAGTCCAGCAGAAGCCTCTAGTTAACTAATACATCACAAGGCCTGTGTCATTTTATTTTCTACCTCTGAAATGAATTAAATTCAATTTCCCAAAACAAAAACTGTTACTCAAACAAGGGGCACTATAGTGGTTCAGTTGGTAGGGGGTGCGTGCCATGTAGTGAGGCTGCAGGATCTGTGTGTTTGTGTTTGTTGGATCAGTTCATCATTCCAGATTCAGTCTTGAAACAACTATAAAAAAGTATTATTGTAAATCTTCTGGCTGTTAATTGTCTAATTGTTTCAGCCCTGGTCAACAGTTGTATCTCTCAGTAACCGGCTGTGTTTGAAGGTGGCGATGACTTCATGAACGTAGAGAAAATTGATCAATATATTCTCCCTGGACAGATGAAAGGCTAAAAATCACCAGTTTGTCAGGCCAAGTCGATGAACACACTGCTACACTAAATCTTTGTTCCGTGTGGCGTCCAATCAGTATTTGTGATTCACTCACATGAATGATGTGTAGGAGAGTGATGTCCAGACAACCAGCCATTTGAACACATGAATGTGTATATATATATATATATATATATACACACCTTTGAACATGTGAAGCAGGGATATGACAGGTAGGTTGTGTTTTGATGTGAAATGTCAGACTCTAACTGTGCAATTCAATGAAAGAGCTTCCTGACCGCCACAGGTATGTTACTGAAGATTAATAACACACAGCACCAAAATGCATCACTGTTCATAATTTCTGCAGTCGTCATGAGAGATGTGGGTGCTGAAAACGAGGCCATAAAGCTAAACATTTCTCACCTGTACCTGCCACGGTGCATTTATAATGTGATTTAAGTCCCATTTAGAAAAAGCTATTAATGTTTCACTGGAAGGTGGGCAGCAAATATTTGCCTGCTCCTTCATAATTTAGAGAGCAGATTATTCTGCTGCTATGACCTTGGTTACCAGCTGAATCATCTAATAATTTAAGTTAGTACAGAATTATTATTAACATTAGAGCCCATATTTCTTCCAGTCACACAGACGTTTTCACTTCTGAGTCCTCAGGATGTGCACAGAGTGGCTTGATTTCTTAGTAGGTGGTGTCTTTTTTCATGAAGCTGAAGTCAAAACAGATTTCTACAGATGAAATTTAGTTGTGTGTTGTGATTAAAACCAGTACAGGAAATGGCATGGATAGGCTTGTGAGCACTGACATGCAGGAGCTAGCAAGGCTAGTGGGCTAACAGCAGCAGTAGCTTCTCAATACTTTGAATAACACTTTCATTGTCATTGTCTTTGTCACCGACTATGTTTACATGCACAAAATATTCAGTTTTGCCCTTATTCTGAAAAAAGATAATATACCTACTAAGCTGTTTATGCAGCTAATGAAAATGAATATTCCACTAATGTTCCTGTGAATGCAGCTGTGCATACTGTGATGAACATAATGATGAAACAAATACAGACAAAACAATAAACAACGAAAACAGCCTCTCTTACATTTGTTTATCCAACTTCTTGAGAAAGTTGATGTGATATTTGCATATATCCAAAAACCTGTTGCTATCTTCTGTGCATGCACCTCTACCCCAGCCTTCCAGCTGCTGGTTTGTTTACAGCACAGAGTTGATTGTAAACAGGCAACAGGCTGTGTGTTGCTGTAAAAACCCAATTTGAGATGCATATTTCTTATGAGCTGTAAACACATCCAAAGAATGCTCTTAAAACCCAAATAATATCAACATATCCCACATGTCTTAATCAGAAAATGCTCCATTCAGATTAAGGCCAAATTCAGAATATCCAAACAAAATATGCTGTTTACATAACCTGTATCAAATTTGAAATATTTTCATATTGAGAATAAAAGTGGAAGATTAGTATGCATGTAAACATAGTCCTTACACTGTTATATAAACCTAGCAGCATAGCTTGGCTATGAGTGTCAATATGAGTGGCAATTTAATATATTTGATTTTTATAGGAAGTTGATAAATATCTGCAAATTATTTGCTAATTGTTTTCCCAGTTGTAAAATGAATAGTTTGGTACAAAGTTGTGAAAAATATTACTCACTTTTCTATCACATAAGCAGCAAATCCTCACATTTTAGAAGATTTATCGACAGTTTCAGTTGGAACCATTAATTTTGGGTGTGTTGAGACCATTTGAGACACATGTATACATTATTTTTCGTTCTGCCATTTCAACTCCTGCCTACGACCCCTGCGTCTCCCCTTTGTGCTCTGCTGTCTTGAGCAAGTTTGAACCTGTGCCTCTTGGTCATATTAATGACATCATCCTGCACACCAAGTCGACCGCCTGTCCCCTTGACATTATTCCTACAAGCCTGTTGAAGAAAGTCCTTGACACTGTTGCTCCCATGATTTCACTTATCTTAAACTGCAGTCTAGTTAACGGCTCTGTTCCCTCTTGTTTTAAACATGCAGCAGTACATCCTATTATTAAAAAGCCCAATCTCGATGCAACTGTTTTAAATAACTACTGTCCCATTTCCAAGTTGCCTTTCTTATCTAAAGTTATGGAAAAATTGTTTATACTCAGCTCTTATCCTTTCTGGAAAACAACAACATCATGGAGAAATTTCAGTCAGGTTTCGGGGCACGTCATAGTACTGAATCAGCTCTACTTAAAGCCTCCAATGACCTATTGCTATCCATTGATTCTGGTAAATGTGCCTTACTAATTTTACTTGACCTCAGCTCTGCTTTTGACAGAGTTGACCATGCAATCCTCCTCAACCGTCTTGAGAACCAAGTCGGTATCCAGGGTAGTGCTCTCCAGTGGTTTGCCTCTTACTTATCAGACAGGTCCTTCTCTGTGAAGATTGGTAACCAGATTTCCTTGTCTGCTCCCATCGCCTGTGGTGTTCCCCAAGGCTCCATCTTAGGCCTGATATTATTCGCCCTGTACTTGCTTCCGTTAGGTTCCATATTTCAAAAATACAATATCTCATACCATCGTTACGCAGATGATACGCAGCTATACCTCCCGTTAGAACCTGGTAGTAACAACAATAATACAGTTAGGTCCCTCCTTCATTGTCTCCAGGACATCAAACAATGGATGGCTAAAAATAGCCTTCAGTTAAATGACGGTAAGACAGAAGTGGTCCTATTTGGTCCCCCTAACTCTACCAGGGAGATTACTGACCATTTGGGGCCCCTGGCTCCCAACATCCATCCTCATGCCAGGAATCCTGGTTTCATTTTTGATTAATCTTTAAAACTTTAAACTAGTCACAAACGCCTTAATTTCTTCTCGTCTGGATTACTGTAACTCCCTGTATTTGGGAATCAACCAGTCTTCCTTGGCTCGCCTACAGCTGGTGCAGAATGCCACTGCCAGACTATTGACTGACAGAAACCTGACAGCATTAGACCGGTTCTAGCGTCCCTCCACCGGCTTCCAGTCAAATTCAGAATAGAATTTAAGGTGCTCTTATTTGTTTTTAGAGCTCTGAATGGCCTGGCACCCCAGTACTTGTCTGAGCTCCTCTGCCCCCTTTCCAACCCCAGATCACTCAGATCCTTGGACCAGCTGCTCTTAGCTGTCCCACTGAAGGGGAAGGGTGACCGGGCATTCGCTGTAGCCGCCCCTAAACTCTGGAACAGCCTACCCTTTTCAATAAAGTGTTCCCCCTCTGTTGATATTTTGAAAGTAAAACTTAAGACACATGTTTTCTCTGGCTTTTGAGTGTCCTTAGTGTTGTACTCTCATTTTCATTTTTTTTTCTCGTTTGTTTGTATTTCATATTTTATTTTATTTTTTATGTTCCTCTATTTATCTATGCTCTATCTGTGCTTGAGATGGCATTTCTATGTTGTCTCTGCTGCTCTTGCTGTTTTACTATGTTGTATTTCTTATATTCACTATTCTATCGTATAGCACTTTGGTCATCCTCGGTTGTTTTAAATGTGCTTTATAAATAAACTTGATTTGATTTGATTTTTTTGGTTTGTTTTCAAGCTGTGAATGTGTTCAGCTGAGGCTAATGAAGCATTGTGTTGAGGCAGAGCACTGAAGTTGTGCTTGCATTTGCTGACTGATTGATGCTTCATAATCACTGGCTAATTCACCAGCTGACAATAACATCCAGTAAGATTGATGCAGGTGTAATGAGTGGACATTATAACTCCACATATTTCCTGTTACTATGCTGCCAGGCTCATGTCAGCAAGTGCAAAATTTTTTGGTTTTGTTGATTTATCTGAGATTTGAGGCTCTTGTATTTGTATTTTCCAGCAGGATCTGAATAGCTGCTTGAACTGTCTGAGAGCTCCCTCTACCAAATCTAACTATAAACAGTCATTTTCTTGACAAAAGTGCCTCTGACTGACATAAACCTTTTATGTTTATGATAGCATGTTAATGTAAGTATGTCACCTTGACATTTAAGAGGTACGGTCAGCTGCCTCGTCAATAGTTTTTGAGTTTTCTTGGCCAGGTGAAAATTTTTCACCTCTTGCTGACACCAGATGAGGAGTCAGAGACCAGTCATTAGGAGTTATCCTCTTGAGTCTGTGAATATCTGCAGAAAATGTCACAGGACTTTTATTATTTGTGGAAATAATTGACTGTGGACTTAAGTGTTGAGCAGACTGGCGTTCCCTAGAACTGCACTGTTAGCGTGGCTGAAAATGTGTGATTATGATAATGAATGCTGTACACAGTGGACTCATCTCCACTGTGTATAGCTGGGCGCTGAATCCCATTGCATTAATACATCATTTTATTGGAATGCTGTCGTGCATATATTTTTAAAAGTCGGCCTCCACTCAAAATTCTGTTTTGCTCATGTTCCTTCATTTGGATGTTTGACCTTCACTGTGCAGAGTGATATATGTGCACAGTTTGACACTAGAAGGTTGTTTTCATATTCATGAGCTGAAGATGAAAAGTTTCTCTGTGCTCACATTAAATCTCAGTCTCATGTATGTATGAGCAGCAATTTCCTTAAAGGTCACTGTGGAAGATTTACAGGGATATATTGGCAGAATATGGCAGAAATTGGATATCATTTTAATAAGTATGTTTTCATCCATGTATAATATTTCAAAAATAAGAATTGTTGTGTTTTTGTGACATTAGAATTAGCTGTTTATATCTACAGAGGCTGTGGGCCCTCTGCCATTGAGGCCAACATGTTGCAGCACCATCTTTCTACAGTAGCCCAGAACAGACAAACCAAACACTGGCCCTAGATATGCCCTTTGCATTTTTTTTGTGAACTTCACAGCCACCATAGTTTCTTATATATACAGTGTCAGGGGGGTCATGATTCTCCAAATTCGCAATTTGAATTAACTTTCAGTTTTATTTAAAGTCCTTTTTTTCATTGCACTGATGGCTCTATTATTGTTGGACTATCTTGAGTCTTGATTTATAAAGATCAACAGTGTGCCCTGACAACTGTCATTTACATTTTCAAATGTAAATGTAAAAAAAATAGTCCATATGGTTAAGCTATGCTGTGTGGTCTTTTAAGTGTTGCTTTTTTCTTCAGACATGTGCAGAACGCCACACGTAGGTGGGGTGTATTTTTCTGACAGTTATGCGTTGAAAAACAATGACATCAAACTGATGCATCTACACTGCTGGAAACTTGCAACAAGAAGAAGTCATAAAACCCTAAATAAACCCTGACAAGGTGATGCAGGTCTTCAACAATCTGAAGGGGTTTATCTCGCAATAATGACCCACTCACTGTACACTATACCACTTATTATACAGTAACTTACTAAAATTTTAAAATGAATTTAGTATTAATATTAATTTAAAATTGATTTTATTTGTTTAAAAATGCTTTTATTGCTTCTCCAGTCTATGACCTGAGCGGCATCCATAGCAACGTGCTGCAAATAAAAAATAACAGACATTAAATTACTGTAATAATATGTATAATAATAATAATAATAATTCATAATTACATAAGCATGGATAAAAGCTTATCAATTCCCATGCCTAGACTGAGTGGATCTTTAATAATGAATGACTACCTCAGTCCTTTGTGGATAATTTAAGTATTAAACTTATATTAACTACAATATTACAGAGACATGTCAAACTGTATGGAATCACATTAGCGTCTTGAACACTAGCATGCTGGACTGAAGTCACATTTGGCTGCTGGCTAAAGTCGACTTTCTACCCTGATGAACATGTTTATGTCTTTTCAGAAAATGTGCTTTCCTCTGAGAATATTTGCAGTCGTAGAAAGATTTATCTGGTTTACACACTGTCAGTAAATTGCTGGAGCCGCTTCCAGCTCCAATATATGCTTAGACAGCCATGCCAGCTCTGTCTGGTACAGTGAGTATAGATGTGCAGTCTCTGTGAAAGCCATTTTGAGCCCTCTTGACTGTATAATAATTCAGCTGCAGCCTTCCCTCTTTTATTTATTTCATTAGGCGCTTGACACGAAAACATGTTATATAGTCTATCAGTATTTCCTCAGCCTGGGAGCTGATTTTTCAGTGACAGCATGGATTTGTCTGTCTGAATTTCCAAACTGAACTCCGTCTTCAGCTGTCTGTCTTTATGAAATAATAATCTGTAAGATCTTTTTTTTAAAGGTATTATTTTGTTGGCTCAGACTGCTGCATAGTGCTCTCTGCAGTCATGTTGTTGCACTGATCCTCCTCCCAGAGATCACCTGTCAATCAAACAGTGGGGGTGGTTCTGTGACATCTTTATTCTTTGATTTCATGTTCAGCCAAATTGTAATCACTGTGCAATATCCTCCATAATGTTCTTGTATAAATTCCAGAGAAACCACAAAGACTGCAATAAAAACAGAGAAATTATTGGTGAAATGTACTATTTATTATAAAGCATACAAACATTGATTTCTTATTCCAGTAATAAATTTAAAACTTAAAAAATGAGCTGAGAGGCACACAATATTTTCATAGACCCTAGGCAGGTCTTGCTTTAGATCGCTGTAAGATGGGGCCCTCAGAGAGCTTGTTGTACGACTTTTGGATTCTGGATCAATTTTGGATGAATTCAGAAATAAATGCAACAACAAAGAGTTTTTAACTTACTGCCACTCTGATTTACATCTTAACTATCTTTTCTCCATAGCAACACCAACTTAGCCACATGGGGATTGTAGTATTTAGAGCTGTGAAGTGACGGAAAAGATCTGATTTCCTAGAATCAGAGTTAAAAAAGATTAAAACTGGTGGCCATGGCATAAACCTATCAGATACTACTAGGATACTATCAGATACCAGTGCTCCTGTGTTTAATAATATTAAAGACTACAAGAAATATTCGAAATTTGAATCAATTGCAATCGACATTTGATTGCAGGTGATTTCTTTTAACTTCCAGAAAAAAACATTGCCGGGGGGCGCCATTGGACGACTACCCACAATATGACCAGCTTATTCTGTGTGTGTATTGGAGAGGATGTCACTTTTTACTGTTTTCAATAAAGGATAATTTTTAAAAAAGATATCTGAAATGGGAATATCGAAGGGGGAAAACACTTCCAGCAGCACCGGCAGCCTCTCCCACCTTGCAGCTCTATAATCATATTCTTTGAGCGCAGAGTGGAAATAGCACACTGACCTCAGGCAGCTGCTCTCCTCTCTCCAGGACGTCCCTCAGGTGACGCCCTCTGTCGCTGTTAGACTGCAGCTCGGTACACAGCAGCTCACCCAGAGTGACACAACGCAGGCCGAACCTCTCCTCCATCCGCTCACACTGCACAGATTTCCCTGAGGCTGGACCACCTGAGAGCACACAAAAAAAACACACACAAAGATACACAAGCAGGGATCAGTCCATAATCGCTGAGACAAAAATGCAAAGTGAGGCAAGGATGAGGAGGGAAATTGAGGGGTGAAAAAGAAGAGCATGAAGGAGGTAATAGGAAAATATCAGTAGATGGTGTGTGTGTGTGTGTGTGTGTGTGTGTGTGTGTCTGCACATCACAGATCTGATTCATTGCCAGGGGCTGAGAGGCAGATTATCAGAAGTGATTATTATCCTCTCTCCTCTAACTGACTCTACCTGCCCACCACTTTGTTTCAACACCAAGTACATTTTCATGATAATACTTGCATACTTTTACTTAAGTCACATGACACACCGTCAATGCAGGACTATAACCGGAGTATTTCTACAGAGTGTTAATAGTAATTTTAAGGTTGTAAATACTTTCTCCACCCCTGACCCTAATCATAACACCTACATGCCAAACCTTGATTCCTTAAGGAAGGACATTTTATGTAGTGATCAGAGCATCTCCCTGTCTCTATGACGACCAGCTTTTCACTCAGTGTGGCAGGTCAGAACAACTGTGAACAACTGTGAACACTTTTGATTTCTGACAAGGTTGGCCAACACATCATATAAAGTTATTTTAAAGCATAACCTGGCCTTTAGTTGATTTTTCATCATAACTGAACAATAACAGAAACAATACCAATAATGTACAATAATGCAGCCTAACTTATAGGGCTGACCCAAATGCTTCAAAGTGGTGCATAGTTCAAATAAATATATAAATATTGTATTTTGTTTGTCTTGTGTTTTGAAGAGAGGAAGGAGATGCTGAATGCTGAGAAAGAGGTGAAAGAGGCAAGACAGATAAAGAGTGAGAAATTTATGTCCTCAGTGGCATGTAATTAGTCTCAAAACCTGTGCACATAAAAAACCAGGGACGTACATGTGATACGAGTGCACAGAAAAGTATCTGAGAGGGGAAACCGTCCTCGTGAGGGAGCATTTCTGCTACACATCCACAAATGTGGTCCCGTGTTCTCTCTCCATGAGTTTATTTTTAGTAGGCTGGACTAATGTAATGGTGTCTTCACAGGTCTGAGTAAAAAAATCAATCAGC
>JAJHUR010000304.1:0-24230 GCA_027495735.1 Lutjanus campechanus
CAATTAAATTACAAAAATAAAAGATAACACTAAAAAAAAAAAAAAACACTAAAATTGTCAGGGAGCAGCTGTTCCGAAAACTTTAATGATGTACGAAATTTTCAGAGTTTTGTTATAAATATGATTGACGAAATGTGAGGTCGTATTTAAAGTGCATCACTTTCCTATGATAAATGCAGACTTGGTGTGCCTTAAAAAATGTCTTACAAGTTCAACATTCATCAATCACTGAAGGCATGAAACATGCTGCTTCTCCATCAGAAGAAGTTCATGTATCTCCTCATATTGCATGTTTAGGGATCCTGATCAGTCTGGTACCAGTACCAAGGCAAATATGTTGAGCTGTTCTACTCTTCCACATTCTCTTATATCATTATGTGCCATGTGCACAAATTACAGGGCATTGTAGCAATGTGTTTATTGTCTTCTAAATTTTGTCCGTAATGTGATTGCAGGGTTTCAGGTAAACTCCTGCATGTGCACACCATTTGAATGCAAACTACTATAAAGAGAGGAAACTATAAAGTGTAAACGCATTTAATAAATGCCACCAAAAATAGTAGTTGGTTTGGTATGATGAAAATCTTAAAGGTAATTAAGGTACCTCATCTACAGAGGGCGTGGGTCCTCTTCCATGGAGAGAGGCAATCTGAAATTTCACTGCTAAATGCCACTAAATCCTACACACTGGTCCTTTAACAGGGCCCCTATTGTTTCAGCTTACTTTCAATGTGGTATTTGGTATTACCAAACATATTTACAATTAATCAAATTACTCAGTAACACCACTCTGTGAACCCGGAGCCTTTGGCCGCCCTTACGGTCTGAGGCTGTTGTCCACATTGCATGTTTGGTAACGGCTACAGTAGATACCAATAGAGTTATAGAGGAAATTCTGTTTTTTGTGATTTGGGTTAACTTTCACAGTTAACGCCCTGAGATATTTTCCTACTTCTTTATCATTGAGAAAGTAATGATTACAACCAGCATAGAGGACAATACGAGCAGGAAGGACAGGCCCTGGGCCTGACTGATAAGAACGGATGATCAATATTATATAATTTAACACTCACTGTTTGATTTTGCTCAGTAATGTTATCATCATTCACAGGAAATACAGGAAAATGCCATCAAAGAATGACATCTCCTTCTGCACATGTCCTTGGACCGGCGCTGAGTTTAGATAGATGGACAAAGTCATTGTGAAAGACTTTTTTTTAACATTTCCACATCGATGATGAAGCAACAGTCACAGCATTAATGGATTTTCTGCCACTGGCATTGAGAAAAAGTATGATGTGCATAACTGTGATATGAACTGCTTAAAGGTAATTTTCTGCTGTTTGGACACTGTATATTGACCTTGCTATAATAAAACTATACAATTTGAAAATCAACAGTGTCACTTTCTAACTGGTCAGTCTGCACAATAGAAATTGCTCTTTGAACTAAAATGGTACCATTTGGACTTGACATAAAGATGTCACTGAATGAGTACACTTATTAAGTTATTAATACTTAAAGGACCAGTGTGTGGGATTTAGTGGCATTTAGTGGTGAGCTTGCAGACTGTAAACCCTTCATCTTATCCTCCCTTTCCATGCATAGGAGAACCTATGGTGGCTGTGAAACTCATGAAAAACACAAAAGGCTATATCTAAAGACAGTGTTTGGTTTGTTCATTCTGTGCGACATATGGCGGTGCAACATGACGTAATCCATAGAAGAGGACATGTGCCCTTTGTAGAAATAAATGGCTCATTCTCAGATAGCCATAACACAGCATTTTTTTATTTTCAGGTGATTATACACTAGTGAAAGCATGCTTATGAATATGTAATAATATATTCCATGTCTGCTATCTTCAGCCGATAGATCCCTTTGAATTTTACACACTGGACCTTTAATTGTTTATGTTTTGTAATCATGTGAAGATTACTGGACTGTTCAGAAAGCTACTGCTCTCCTGGAACTTGAAGCAAAAACCTCCTGCACCAGGACTCCATGGTGGCCTGGGATCCCAAACTCCAGACATGTACTGTATGTTAGACTGAGGCCTGTTTACGTGCGTTTCACCAGCAGCAGCGGCAGTAACAGTTCTGCAGGTCTTCAACAGTCTGTGTACTGTCAGAAAGCCGGTTACGAAACACATCAGTCTCGCAGTCAGATTGTTCAACAGATGTGGGGCTGACTGGCTTCCAGCTCCTTTGATGTGATGCTGGAGTTTCTAGATTCCACGTCTGCCTATCTGCACCGGCTGACGATGGAGGCAGCCGAGGGTTAGATCTTATTTGCAGAGCTCGGCGTAAACAAGTTGGTTGCGGCGAGCCAAGTCAACCTGACATCCAAAGAACAGGAGTGTAAGCAACGTCGGGAGATGGGGCCCAGGCTCTCTGTAAGCCGCTGTAATCAGTGACACCGAGATGGAATCGGTGCAGATGTGAGATGGAGGTCTTGCGCTGTGTACAAAGGGTCGGGGAAAGTTATATCTAATCTTGCCACAGTGTTCTTATTTGTAGCATTGTTGGGTAAACAGTTGGCGTCTCAGGAGGTCCTCGTATCGGGCAGCAGAAGTTCAAAGGCAATTGAGAGGTCATGGGATGGAAGAAGCAGCAGGCAGGAGGGGATTTGGTTGGGACAGGGCTCTTGTTGTCCCCAGCTGTCCTGTCCATGTCCTTCCTGACCGAAGGGCAGCCCCAGGTCAGAAGGCCACCAAGAAGAAAGGAAAGAGGGAGAAGAGGGGGTTCAAATACAGGCTACAGACCGGAGGAGGGGTGGAGTCTGCATATGTGAGTGTGTATGTGTGTGTGACACTGTCATCCACTCCCCTCCCCTGTTCTCACACACTCAGGGACAGCGTGACCAGACGTCCCTTTGGCCTCTGATATATTTATATGCTTGGAGCAGTCTCTGCTCAGAGAGGGAGACCCGCGAGATGCACCTGAGCAAATATTAACATCCTCCATAAGGAGCCTTTGATGTGTGGGGGCCAGAGCCCGGGGTCGGCACCCCTCAGCGGGCTCGGCTTGGAGCGCAGGGTCTGCAGAGTCAATAGAGGAGTGGGAAGATACTGAGGAGCAGACGGGTCAGACTCTCAGTCAGACATAAAGGCTACACAACACATTTTGGGGTCAGTAAAATCTGCATCTAAATGATGAGGGTTATTCAAGTGAATTTTATTTAGAGGTGTGATTCAGAAATAAAAACACACTCACTGACCTATTAAATATATTCAAATGTCAAAGCAGTTTGCACCAAATACAATGTTTTTGATTGAACAACAGAAAAACTTACTCTCATGACAGTTTTAAGGCAATGCTGCAAAATCAAAAATCCATATTCTCCTCTTGGCCTGTAGTGCTATTTATCCATCTAGACTGTTCTGGTGTGAGCTGCAGACTTTTGGAGGCCACAGAAATGTTTGCCTCCTCTTCAATGTAATGGGATTAACTGACGGGACTACTTTCTTTCTAGTAGAAAGAAAGTAGTTCCAGTAGATTCTACTGCAGAAAGAATGTAGTTCCTACATGAAACTGCTCACAAAAAGGTCTGTGGACTATTTTGAGCAATTGTGGAAAGAGTTTTGCATTTTTCAAATGTATAATTTTGGTGCTTTGAGCTCTACCAGCCAAATGTCATTTAGTCCCATTATATTGGAGGGAAGGTACACATCTCTTAGTATCTCAAAAACTCACCACAAAAATCTAGATGGATAAATAGCACAACAGGCCAGGGAAAAAAAGAATATGTATTTTTGACTTTTGGATGAACTATCCCTTCAAGATTTTTAAAAAATCATTTTTACAAAGGCCATAGCTAGCAGGGGGAATTCTGTCTCTCAACCCTCCCTGAATTACTGTCATACTGCTCCATGGAAAGTGATTAATCAGATCTGTATATTTTCATGATTTTGTTCTCATAATGATGAACAAACAGATTTGTGAAATACCTCAAATTACTGTCGTGTGTGTCATGAATATTTTACGTTTATTATTGGGATCAGGGAAATCTGCATCTAAATGATCAGGGCTGTTCAACTGAATTTCATTTGGGGGTGTGGTTCAGAAATAAAAACACACTGAATGACCTATTAAATATGTTCAAATGTCAAAGCCGTTTGCATCAAATACAACATTTTTGATTGAATGGCAAAAAAAAAAACAACTCTCGTGACAGTTTTAAGGCAACGCAAGATTTTTTTATTATTATTATTACAAAGGCCACAGTTAGCAGGGGGGATTCTGTCTCTCAACCCTCCCTGAACTACTGTCAAAAGTTCATAAAACTCAACAGCGCACACAAAAAATCCACAACTTATTTGAAAGCGGAAAAAAGATTAACTTCCAGAGACTTAAGTGTCTTCGCTGCTAAATCCCTTTTCAAACGTTGGGAAGAGACTTGAGGGAAATAAATATATAAAGTCATCCAAGAACCAGGCTAAGTGGTTTATCTCCTTTCATCTTGCCACCGCTGTATGAGGACTAATCCTGCCTTGTGTCTTCAGTGCGGAGCCGGGGCCCTCTGAACTACATTAAATAGAATAGATTAGCTCCTCCAAAAAGTCACGAGGTGGCATTTCAGATTCTGCCTTGTTTTTTTGGTACCATAGATAGTGGATGGCACAAGTCGGTATCTGTGCTCGGCTTTGTCTTTTCGGGTGTGTAGCTGACATCTGAACTCTCACCAAAGCGTGGGGAGTTTTTGCAGGATTGCTGACGATAAGGTGACATTGATTGTCTTTTGGTAACCAGGTTTATTTGAAGTGTGAAAAATCTTTTTGCGTGTGTTTGTGTGTGAGATCTGTATTTGGGGGATGGCTGTGTTTGTGGCTGCGTGAACAGGGACTGAAGAACTGATAAAAACCCATTCAACAAATCATCATCTGCAGGAGCATTGTTCTGTGTCTATTCATCACAATGTCCATTCCTACAGATGGAGAGGACAGTCCAGCACAGGAAGTGGAGTGTGGGTGTGTAATGCAATTAAATGACTCCTTCATCTTGTTTGATCTGCATCATTTCATTCGGTCGTACTAATTTGGAAGAAAAATCTGATAAGACGAAGCCGTCATGTGTTTTCACATCAAAAGTGATGGATGACAATGTTTCCACTATGTTTCCTCTTCATCTCCTCACTCAGACTTCTGAGGGCAGCGGTGATTAGATCATCTCCAGCTCTCTACACAATGAGCTATTGTGGGGAGAAGCAGCCTTAAATTGGACTTGTCAAAGCGATCTAGTTAAGACTGGATCAAAGGCTTTACTGAATACTACTACCTCTCATCCTGAGAAGACTTGTTTATAGCTGCTAATTTCTCCTTTTTCTGCGGGTGTGAGTTTATTGGCAGGAGATGTCCTCACAGGCCATGAAATCATTTGAGGAAGATGTAATGGGAGTTTATCTGAGGACAAACAGATTTAGTTCAAGCTATGAGTACCACTACATATTCACTGTATGTGCCCGTTTTTGAGCGTGTATATGGACATCATATGCCTGGATTCTCTGCAGAGGTGTAAATACAGACAGTGCAGGTGCACTGGGGCCTGTGGGTTGGGGAGGGCCCATAGAGAAAGCAGCCCCACGAACAATATGCAGATATCAGGCCCTTATGAGTGTTTCGGATTGCTGAGAAATTGTTCAAAGAAGAACTCACATTAAAATTGCCATATATGTCTTTGAAAAGGGCGGCATGGTGGCACAGTGGTTAGCACTGCTGCTGCACAGCAAGAAGGTTCTGAGTTCAACTCCCTGAGCCGGCAGGGCCCTTCTGTGTGGAGTGTTCTCCTCGTGTCCATGTGGGTTCTCTCCGGTTCCTCCCACAGTCCAAAGACATGCAGCATGCAGCACCAAGTTCATGTTCATATGACACTATTTCTAACATTCATCCAAGTCTGCAAACAATGTACATTTCCATAATCTGTGGATAAAATGGGTAGCCATGATAATCCCTACATTTATAAATGCAACGTCATATTTTGAAACATTCAGGAATTCGGTTTGGTTCCACATTAGGCAGTGTCTTGCTGATTTAGGTACCATCGAATCTAAACACTTCCTACTTAACCACTTTCTATAACTACTTTTTCACCTTTACATTCCCAGATTGCGTGCAAAAGTGTTCTAAATCCCACATAAACCATTGATCAGCAAGCCCATCCTGTGGAGCTTAGAAGGAGTAAATTAAAACCTATGTATTACTTACAATGAGTAACCCTGCCCCCTGACCTCCTTTATATATTTCCCAGTTTTTGATGTATGTATATTTGATGTGATGTTTGATCTGTGATGACCTTTAATGTGCTATCCATGATTCTGAGCTTTCTTTTCCCCATTATAATAGCCTATGTAACTCATTTAACTGTAAAATCCAGTGCATTGTTGGTTAAATATATGCCTAATGGTGTGTGGTTATGTGTGTTCCATTAGTAACTAGTATGCACTGAAGCTTGTCGTAACTACTTTACGCCACTGGTTGTCTGATACAGCTAAGGTGGTGTGCGGGAGGTTCTCCAGATGCACTGAGTTGGGGGAAGTATTAACAAGACCGCAGCTATGCCAGATATGCCCAAACCAAACAAGACGAGCTGAACTGACGCAGGCCGCACACCGAGGACTCCCAGATCAAGGGAGCGGGGAGAGAAAATAGCGAAGGTAGACCCAGATCTTACCATAATTTAATCTGGTGTCAGATCGAGGCCAAGAGCACGGATTTCAACATATAAAGAAGGCTGTGACCCTTTCAGGGAAAATCATGAGGTTTTGATTTGTTGAATGATGGGCTGCATTGTTGTTTCCCATGTCTTATTGATTTGGAGGGAGCATTTATTAGCATGTCAAAGTTCAGGCAGTGCAATGTTATTTATGGACATTCATAAATCAACTTTTTACTTCATCTCTGCATGTCTGTGTTAGGCTACAGCACATGTGCACAACAATGTCTAACTTCAAGGTTTGTAAGACATAAAGCAGCTTGCATTAGAGGACAGCACACTGTATATATATATCTGCATCTAGTGACAGCATGTGACAGTCATAGAAGCCTCTGCTCTAAATGTTTGAAGGAGTTCATGGCTGTGAATTAGGAACACATGTTGAAGACATATAACTGTTATGGTGTCAAAAAGTCATTAATTTCAGTCAGTAATTTTGCCTTGTAGCCTATATATATATATATATATATATATATATATATATATATATATTGTATATATACTGTATATGTATATATATATATATATACATTACCAGCTTAAAAGGGCGATGGGGCTGATTATTCATGTTATGCTGCCACTTTACAATAAGATTACACTTGTTATTAATTAAGCTGTATACTCTGTATGAATCAATAATAAGCTGCTACAACACATAAAATAAAAAGGGCAACAGTGACATGTTGCTTGCCAAATAGTGAGCCCTGTTTGTGACACTCCCCTCTGGCCGGAGGCTGCGATCCATCAGGACCAAAACCTCACGCCACAAGAACAGTTTCTTTCCCTTTGCGACTGCCCTCATCAACCACGAGGCCCCCCCCCCCAACTGACACTGATATTTATCTCTGCTGTTCAGCCTCAGACCACATCACCTACTTAGCTTATACCTTATCTTCTCCATCCACAGCATTTATACTTGTAAGCTTTATTAAATATTTGTAATAGAGCGCTGCCCTTCTTACTTTTTTCACCCCTGCCCCCCAGACAGCCTGAGTCTGCCACTGAATACTGTTCACACATCTGTCACATTTGAAGTATTGCAGTAAAATGGCAATACTACTTTAGCAAATTAAAATACTTAAGTCAAGTACAAGAACCTCAAAACTAAATAAGTATTTAAGAAAATATACTATCCACCACTAAATGCCATGAGTACCACAGTTTAGCACAGAGCCAACTAGCCCTGGTCAACAATAAAGGGAATGTACTGTATTTCCTTCCTGAATGAATATAGAGTAGGATCACATGCTTTTATGTAGCCTATGATTAAGACATTCCTTCACACTTTGTGAAAAACAGTGACTACTGTTGGAGAAAATAAGAAAGAATCTCCCCATATTTACATAAACAAACACATAAATCAATATGGTCAACATAGTAGCAATGAAGAATATCTCTATGTAAAGTTGAAATAGAAACGTGAAAACCTCCCTAAGGCGGCTGTAATACCATCAAAGCTTTAGTCATGCTTTATAACACAGTATTGGGACTTGCCTGCTGTTCTATTTTGGTATGTGTAAACAGGGGCCAGTAGTGGACCTCTATCTGTCAGCAGAAACACATTTGCGGGAGCATCAAATGAGGGCCAGAGCTGGAGAGCAGGCCGCCTTATTTAATAATTAATCAAGGTGCAGTTCAAGGCACACAATCTGATGAAAGCGCCGTCTGTCAGGCAAAATTAAGCCCCTCTATCATTCCATTATTGTTGTTAGTTTAGGCTGATCTCTCTTTCATTCCTCAGCCCCTCTCTCCCTCCCTCCCTCCTTCCTTCCATCCTTCTTGCCCCCACTCCCCTCTTCTTATCATAAGTTTGAGGCTGTCAATGTGTCAATTAAAACAGGCTGCGGCATGTTGTTTCATCGCATGGGACGTTTGATGTCTTGATATAAAAGTGCTTTGAAATCTGTTTATTTTGCCTTTGCGTTGCTCTTTCTTCAGCACTCTTCTTCTCGTGGGCTGCTATGCTGTGGGTTCCTCTTATCTTTTGTGGTTGTGAATTAAAGCATGGAGGAAAACGCAACAAAGGTATGCAAGAGTGTCGATGATGTCACATGCGGATGATGATGAGTTGAAAGTGCAGAAACCTCCTCAAGGGCATGCAGACAGGGCGGTTTAATCAAGAGAGCAACATATTCCTCATACACAAGGATCAGGTGGGGGGTCAGGTATGAAGCTAAAGAAAAACTTCTGAGCCTCAGTCAATTTAAAAAGTGTTTTACTTACTTACTTGTGGCTTTGGTCAAATATTTCATGTTGGCTTGACATAAATTCTGATTGCTTGATAAAGACTTCCTCAAATATGTGGAGCATTTTGATGATATCTCGGTAGTTATGTGTTACAGTGTCATGTAAGAACAAGTATGCTGTTTGTGCTTGAGGCATGCACTTCTGGAGTGAGTAAAACTTACTAACACTGACCTACAAAAATCTGCCTTATTGTCTGACTGAGCGTCTTTGCTGTACTGGACTGGACTCTGCTATGATATCAGATTTTATATCAGAGCTTTATGTAAAAAATGTTTAAAACATTCAAAAACTAAAACTAACTGTCTTGAATTGCAGACACATCCACTGAAGTTAGTATGCTAACCTGCTAGCCCCGACCCGTCCTGGTAATATCACTTTGTACCTCAAAAGGCGATAGTGAGTCACTGTTCCATCCAGTCTGCCCCCAGTGTAGCATCACAGGATTGGGAAGAAGTGCTGCCCTGAGGGCAAGACACCACATTAGATGGTAAAGGAAGAAGTGATAGAAATGTCTGACAATAGTTTGGAGCAACAACCAATGTTTAGGGGCTTCTGGTGTAGCTAGCGAATATTCAAAAAATGGATATTGGGCCAAGACTTCTTCTTGCAGGTGCTGGCCGTTGTTTACAATCTAATAAGCAACTTGAGACGCAAGAATGGAGCTGGAGGCTAATCTCCACAAACACATGTATCTGCATATGAATGCAGATACATTTAAAAAGCTAAGACAGTTCTAGATCATCGTCAGATGACAGCTGATAGGTTTGATTGCATTTCGGCCAGTGTGTTCCTTTTACCTGCATTCAACCAAAGCGTGACAAATTCTACATATGAATATGCAGATATCCGTTTAAGGAGATGAGCATTAGTGTTGCTTTCCATGGCTGGAGACAGCTCTTGGCAAGTAAATAGATGAAGTTTGATGCTAAACTTGCAACCTTTCTTCTAGACTGGAAAGAAAATACCTGTCAATGCTAATGTTGCCTATTTAGATTATAACATAGCTATAGCATAAAGGTAGCTAACTGTATAATGTTACAGTGTTAATATATTTGCCAAGTTAATTGTTTGATGAAAGAAAGAAAAACCTATGGGGGCTGCTGCCCCCAGGTGTCCAGTGATTGGATCTAACTCCTTTAAAGGACCAGTTTGCGGGATTTAGTCACAGATAGCAAATAGCAAACATGTCATCCCACCCTCCCCTTCCTAGTATGAAGGAGGACCTACAGTATGGTGGCCATGAAACTCGCATTCAACGTGTAACTAGAGCCAGTGTTTGGATTGTCTTTTATGGGCTACTGTAGGAATATGACAGAGCAACATGCTGACCTCCATGGAAGAGGATCTGTGTCCTCTGCAGATATAAATGGCTCATTCTAAAGTATCAACATTACAATGATTCTTATTTTCAGGTGATTGTACACTACTGAAAATATAGCTATGAACATAATATTCCACTTAGCCACATGTTGCCAATAGATACTTGTAAATCTTGCACACTGGACCTTTAAGTTAGTGTGTAAAATGTCAAATCTGAACGAGAAAGAGGCAGGTTGTAAAAAAAAAACAACATAGGATTTTCTTTAAAGAGAGGAGTGCTCACTTTCCATCACCACCATCCATTAACATCAACTCTTGGCTCTGTACTTAAAAGCCTTAATCAAATAAGTCTTTCATCGTCAGGTGTATAAACCTCCACCTTCTGCATTCCAAAATGCTACCCTTGGGTGTGTTTGTGTGTGAGTCTGTGCACGCTCATTGTTCACAGTATGTATATCTATCATATCCATATGCCCATGCAGTACATTCCTCACTACCCACACAAAGACCTCTTAGGTATATTTGACTACGGCATGTGCAACAGTTATTCTGTTCTGCATACCTGTACAGCAGTGTTTCTTCAGCATGACAACACAGTAGGAAGATTACTACTTCAACGTGTAAATCTACTGCTATTACAACTACTACGACTACTACTACTACTATATCTAAAAAACAAAAGAAAGAAATAGCTTGACATACAGTACTTATCCAATGAACAAAACCACAATGAGTGAGGAATGTCTTTATCTGTCCAAATAATAAACTGTTTTATTGCGTCAACAAGTGTTAATGTGAAATCATAGTGCAGAGCTTCCTTAAACACATAGTACACATTAATAATCATTTAGAAGGAATAGATGTTTATAGAAGATAAATTGAGAAATGTGTTAGCGGAATCTGGCAGGCAGTCGCTGAGCTCAAACTGTGTGTATTTTCAGAACTGTGGGGCTTTTGTTTTCGGGATAACAGGGCTAACTTTACATTGACAGACAACTGACAGTTATAAACAGCAGATCAACTTATAGTGTAGGACTTGTCATTGCTTGTCAATGTCCAATTATAATGTTACGCTCATCTTGCGCTTCTGAAGGTCCTTGAGCTTCAAGTCTGGGGAGGAGGAGGCAACGGGAAACAATTCACTTCAATCATAAATTATATATTAAATAGGGTTTCAACCTATTTAATGTACCGTTTATGGCTCCACCTCAATACTGGGACTGCTGTACTCATTTTTGAACACTAGGGTCTTACATATTGCTCCTTTAAGAACAGGTGAAAAAGAATGCCAGGATCATTTCTGAAGTCTTTGTTTTTGCAGTACTCATTTTGGCCACAAGAGGCTGAAGTGCAACACTACCCCCTGTTCTAGCATTCATGTGTTTTTTTCAGATCATTTGTAATTTTTCCATATATTCTAAACACATGAAAAAAATAAGGAACTTGGAAATATTTGTGCCCTGGCAAAACCCATTTTTTACCTGTTCTAGTCATAGAAACAGTAAAGAAAACAGTTGAGATCAGAGTTAGAAAATGGATCACCATGTTTTTTTCTCACTCGCCTCTCAGGGCTGGACACAGTCAATAAGAAGTAAACAGTACATATGTGGTGCTGTTAAACCAAAACAATTACCAAAATATGCTAAAATGCTTTGTGAAGCTGAAATTAACTGCAGAGCTGAGAGATAATTCTCTGTGGATTCAACACCTGATACCAGACCTAATATTGTGTCATGATAATAATAATGAAAAAGTTAAAATAAATAATAGATATATTATATTGCACATGATAATACATACTGTACATGATAACAATAATGAAAAGTAATAGTGCACATAATAATAAACATAATATATGAAATTTAACATGATATTGTACATGAAAGGTAAAATAAAAATAATAATGTACATTATAATGAAAGGTTTTGCATGTATATGAGTGTCGCCAGGGTCAGCTGCGGCATGAGAAGAAATTTTTACAGATTTCAGATGTGCAGCTCTTTTTTTTGAAAACCAGTGTAATTCATTAATTTAAACAAATTTCAGTTCATAATTTAGATTCAAGTTAATTTAAAGTTCTTTTTTTTTTTTCAATTTGTAATTTCAATTCACACCAGCTCTACCATCCTTGTCTTCAGGTTGTGAGAGGAACACGACAGGGAGGAGGGGGATTTCTGTTGAACGGACAGTGTTGGTCTGACAGTGTGACTGTGCTGCTTCTTTTCAATTGCTCTCATGATGTTTTCTGTGAATTTGTCAGTGCAACTTTACTTTGCAGAATCATCAAAGGCCATGTTTGAGAAAGAAAATCACATTAGATGTAAAAGGCCTTTAGAGCTCGCCTGTGATCTATGACCAAGATTCATGATTCACACGTGTAGGTTTCAACTAAGAGGCCATGGCTGCTTATTATAGCTGGACCAGAAGCACCGGCTATTTTAAACTGACACTATAACTCTTCTTCTTTTGCATAAACACTGGACTCCATCTAAAGAGGGAAATCTGATATACACAGTGTTGAAAAAGTAAGCTAATATCGTATAATGTCAAGGTACAGGTATTTGTATATGAGTAGATAATAAAGCTGATTTCATTCCACAGTTATTGGCATGCAATTAGATTTCAATTTTCAGATAACACTGTATCTGAATAATACACTGTATTATCTTTCTGTTTGCATCTTCCTATAAAGAAACACAATTAGACCTCTGGGTGAATTGCTAAGATTTCCAATATAGAAATTCCCAGATGGCTTCATTATGGACAGCCAAGAGAGAATTTACATTTCAATGGAGTGGTAGTATGATGTTGTATACATGCATTCACATAAATTATATATTATCTCAGCAATGGAAGAAACGGCCTCTGAATGATATAATTGCTTAAAAACCATGAAAAACACACTCAGCAGGCATAGTGTGTCTATAAGATATGGACTTTATTTATGAACTGATGCTTATTGTTTCTTTGTCAACAATTATCAGATTTAGACCACTGTCCTATTAATCTATAAGCAATCATATAAAATCAAATCCAGGAATAAATTCGTTTTTTAAAGATGCATAAAAAGCACCAAAGATAATATACATGAACATGATCTAAATAACCTCAAGTCAAAACACAGCATATCAGTTTAAAGGACCAGTGTGTAGCATTTTGTGGTCTTCCAAATGTGTAGGAGAAACTATGCTAGCAAAAAACGTTAAAGACCCTCTGTCCAGCTTTACTGTTTTGGGTATCAGTATAAACATGGTGGTTTAACGTGGCGGGTAGGGACGTCACAATACCAGAAATCTAGCAGTCGACCAGTATCATTGAACTCTTTTTCTCATTTTCTTTGTCATCTTGAATAAAAACTCTTCTAGGCTTCCAGGATAGAAAACTTTGAATATAAGTTGAAGCAGAAGTTGTTTAAATTTACTGACATGGTAACTGGCCAGTAGTCCAGTCCAGTCACATTTTCAGAATTTTGGTTTTACTGACATCCCTAATGGCCTCCAAGGAAGGGCTCATTGTAAGGTAACAAAAAGATGCTTATTTTCAGGTGATTATATACACTCTTATGAAAACTTATGAATGAATATTATAAATGTTATTTTCTATCTCTGGGATATTCTGTTAATTAATGCCTGTAAATCTTACAAACTGGTCCTTCAAGTATCCATTTTGCAGTAATTTACATAAATTAAAATATACAGACATTTACAGATGTGTTTTTCATGTGGCCATACTCTTTGCCTTGCTGTGAATGCAAGGTGTGTGTGTGTGTATGTACGTGTGTGTTTGTGTGTGTCTGTTGAAGAAGGCGTACTGGTTGGGCCTGAGGCCCCAGGCCTTTTGTTAAGTAGAGGGGACGGTAATTAGGACAGACTTCGTCTGGGGCCAATGGTCTAATTCAGTGGTGCTGTTAACAGCCTCACTAAAGATCAAATGCAGTGCAAACAGATCAAAGCGAGCGGTGGACTGGTTTTAAAAGGGAAGCTACAGCCTAAATTAATCAGGGCTTTTATTCTCCTCAGTCAGGTGGCTGAGAGGAGACAGGTATGTGAACAGCATGAAGGCAACACCTGGTCAATGTCCAGGGGTGCAGTGTCAATTAAGCTGTAACTGAGGAGTGAACGTGTGTGTCAGTGCTTGCTTGCACACCTGCCTTCTCCCTTGAATGAAGACACCTGCACCAACCCTTCACCTTCCTGGTATGCTTGATTCAAAGGATGATTTTTGTTTTGTTTTATTTTGTTTTAGTTACACTAGGCTACACAGTATAGCCAAAATAAAATCTTGATTCCTTTAAAACATTAAACACAACTTCATGGAGACTAAAACATGATTCAAACATGAGAATTTTAGGTATTAATGTGCAAGGCAATTTAGCAAGAATAAATTAATACCTGCATGACCTGCAAGATCATTATGCATATTTAAAAAAATTACAGTACAGGTTATCACACGTAGCTACAAACTGTGAGAGCTGGATAATGAGTGGATCACAGACATCCAATTTAATAATTAGAGTCAGCACAGATAGAGCAGAATAATCCACACACTCGTTCATCTACTCTTGCTCCTTGTGCTTGCTTGTATTTTGAAAGACTCCAGCTGATATGCAGACTGTCTGTCACCACTGTTGGTTTCATACCTCCTCAGCAAACATTTGGAGGTAAAATTGAAACTGAGTGCAGGAAGTTGGCCTCTAAAATGGATGAATAATTTTACAATTCACTTTTGTCTTTTCTCCATCAAGTAAATCTGGTCTGATTGTCTAACCTCTCGCTTCTTGTGGCATTTGACTTATTTTTAATGATTCTTTTTGCAGTGTTTCCAGATCTCAATAATTAATTTAATGATCACAATATATTGTAGATAGGAATTACGACCAAAACTATGACTAAATAAGACCCAGATTGTGATAAATGGGAAATAACTTCCACCTTTTTAAGTCAAAGACATCTACATACTGTGTTGCAGAGATAATTACTTAAGTTGGCATGCTAACCATCTCCCCGGCCTATCTTGTCATGTACCTCAAGAGGTGATAGTGAGTCACTGTAGAGTTCAGTCTGCACTGAGTCCAACATAAGAGGGAGAGAAGTAGCGCTACTGCGAGGGTAAGAAACCACGGCCGGTGGCAAAGAAAGAATTGATAAAATTAGAGGCAGAACAAGAGTTAACGTTGTTGTTGCTTCCCGTGGCTGGAGACAGCCCTTGGTGAGTAAAGGGATGAAGTTCGATGCTGAACTCGCAACATTTCTCTTTAGACTGGTAAGTAAACAGCTGTTAGAAAGACAGACCTGTGGGAGGGACTGTGCATTTCCTTGTTTCTCAGGAAGTGGATGGATGACCCAAATTTCTGGTGAATGCTGCTCCTAATTTGTCTGCAGTATGAATTTCACAGGTGGATAATTTGTACATAAGCTCCTTTAAAGGTCTTGGAAAACACATTTTAACACAGTATTTTGTGCTTTATGTTTTTCTACAAACAAGTTCAATCAACTCATTAAAATAAAAAAAATGCATATACTTCAGCTTCCTCAATGAAAGATATAGAATCTAGATGGATATGAAAACAGCCCTCGAGGTTAAACACCATTCTGCACAGTGAAGCTCAAACATCCAAGTGTTGTGACTATAGTCACTTTATGTTTTTAACATTTGTTTTATGTCTGTGTGTAATGTCCGGAGGCTTCTGTTCTGTTTTTGCAAGAAAATTCCAATCAACAATATTTAAATGGAAATAAAATATTGAATTTTGAATCATTATGCTCTTGAACATTTCCCGCTGATGTCACAGTTGATTGGTTCCCATAGATGATGTCAGTGTTTACTCTATGTTTACTCAGCTCCTGCCTGAGAGATATCACACCAGGCTACCACGTGGACTTGGGCCTGGTGAGTGGATTCCGCAGTCACCGAGCCAGGGCCTCATTTAAGGCTAATCTGTTTGGCCGTGGAAAACAATGACGACGTCATCTGCAATTTGGCCCCTTGTGTGAAGTATGGCGAAGGGATCTGGCTTTCATCTCTGAATTCCTTTCCCAAACCCTTTTCGCCACAAATTTTTGACTCTGTCTCTGCAAAATTCCCAGAGATCCCCCCTTGGGATTGCTGAAATTCTGTTACTGCTGCAAGAATTCCAGTCTTGTATCCCCTCTCCTTGTTGAAAACACACGTCTGTTTTCTTGAATGCTCTGTGTGACTGCAAGATGACAAACAACCTATGTGAAGTGACTAATGGCTGCCATGCATTCTGAAGGCTTATAAAGATTAGGCCCAGTGCTAAGTGGAATCAGAGGGCTGTTGGGAGGTAATTACATGCCAGCCTTTACGAACACCACGTTTCCTTTGGATGCAGCCAAACTTGCATTAGTTTTCCCTCTTTGAGCTGACTTAACCTCTGGCTGTAACCTGAAGGGGGTATTCAGTATGTGATCCCTCTTAATGTGAGGCCACAGGACTTTTTAAAAAAAAAATATCTACAAGATTATCCTGTGGATTCAGAATCTAAATGAGCATCTTGCTTCTCCTTTTATATTAGATGCCAGAACCAACAGGACCTTCTTGACCATGCATGGAGATAATGACATCCAGTAGAGTTCTGCAAGAAATACCACCCAGAACCTCCTGATCTCATATCCTGCTTTCATATCTATCACCTCCCTCCTGCTCTCTTCCTGGGTGGGAGCCCCTTGAACGCTGATCTCACATCAACCTCCTTCTGTCACTAACCTCAACTGTTGCATGATGAATTATAAAGCCGGTGTGGGTGCAGTCGAACTGTTTTGTGTAGCTAACATCCCCTGGAGTCAACCGGGTGTAGTGATAGATGAATGGGAGGAGACTGCTGACAGAAGGTGTGTATTTGGTGCCACCTCCAATCTGTCTGTATGAATGGTAATTAGACTGAAGGGTTTGGTGTTAATACCCAGAGAAAGAGGGGTATGTCTGCGCTACCTGCAGACACTTTGAGTGTGCTGCTCTGATTGCGCAGTAAGATGTTTCCTAATCACTCCATGCATGTGCACACACTCAGTCTTTATGCAGCGCTGCACTCTGAGGACAAACAGATTGGGCTGAATAAATTACACCATTCATTAACAGCTGCCCAGTCTGGGAACCCGATAAATGACGAGATAGAGCGAGTGGTGTACGGAGGAGCTGAGCTAATTAACAACTAATTAAGCATTCACAAGCTGAATCAGAATGGGATTGGGGCTGCGGTGGGTTGGAGTAGCTTGGACGGCGCACAGGCCGTAGCTCCGTGGCTCCTGCAGTCGGCAATGCACAGTTCAGAGCAGGAGTAGGAGGTTTGCGAGGGGCAGGATAATCATAGCTCCGTAGCCCTGTGAACAACTTCAAAGTGGAGTGAGCAGCATGCAGGGTGCATATCAAGTGAACGGTGCAGAATGGGAGCTACATGGGGGTGTTGTGGAGACCAGCTAAAAGCTCTCAGATAGTAGAAAGAGTTGGGTTGTTTCTGTTTTCTTGCAAGTGCACTTTAATAAGCAATTGGCCTGTTGCAGAGGAAGTGTTTGCCATGCATAAATAGAGGTTGTTCTTGTTAAACTAGCTTGTGCTGACGGAAGGGTGATGCTCTGCAGTGTGGGATGGCATTTGTTTTCCCTCACTCTGCCTCTTCTTTTCTTACTCTTCCCTCTCTCTTCCCCTTCTGTTTCTGTTTAAGGTTTCTATTTCTCCATGCAAATGAGAGAAGCCACATTGATTTGGCCTCCAGTTTCATGTTACTATGGCAACAATATAAAAACTACAAAGTGCTTAAAGCACAGCACTTTTATCCCTGTGTCCCTCTGATCATCACAGGAAATTAGCATACCGGGAAACAGGAGAGCTCACAGAGGAAAGCAATTGTGCATTTGGAAGGCCGCGTTGGCTGCCTGAACAAAAAATGGGGGTTTTTGGGGGGACTTGGCGAATGAGTGGGAAAAACACACTGAAAAAAGAGGAAATAATCATGAGGAGAATATTGAGAAGCAGAGGAAAAAAATCATTCTGTTTTAGTAGTAACACTTTATTTAAAAGGGTGTGCATAAGACAGAAGTCCTTAAACTGTCACAACCATGTCATGGCACCTATCATGAACATGAAGCGTCTTATGAATGTTGATGACTGTTGTCATTACATGGCATTTGGTCAATTATGTCATTTTTAATGCAAAGTTATTTGAGAGCTTCCTGTTATGACAACTTGACATAAAGAAACTGTTTAGCTTTATGTTAACATTACATTCAACTGTCATATGTGGTTGGTTTTGACACTGGCCTTCATGACACCATTATAAGTGTGTGAATGAATAATGAATATTTTCCTTGACCTCAACTAACGTGGTACCATTTAGACTTGTCATAAAGATTTCATTAAATGTTATAAGGCCAGTTTGATGAGAGAGTACAGTACCAAGGTGATTTAGCTTACAGAGTTAGCTGATGGACAGGCAGTGGTTAGCTAGTTTACTTGTTGCTAAAGTAGGCTAACATCTGTCTGCTGTTCTCTTTAGCTGGCGTTAGCTACTTAGCTCAATAAGCCTTGGAGCTAGCTGACTAAACATGTGGATGCCAGGAACCAAACCCACCATAAAGCCACCTTGGTACTGTATTCCCTGTTGTCAAACTGTGCATTGTTGGTCTGTGTTTGCTACTGGTCTGTGCAAGATCACCAGTTCAGCCCATAGACAGTAGGAGAAGAAGTGTACGGAGCCTCTGGGTCTGAAAAGTGAAAACAATGCAGATTGCTCTGAATCTGCATGCTTTCTAATGGCGAGATGGGGGTAAACTATGGTGCTTGCAGAATAAGTGGGATTGTGTGGGCTTGAAATGAGCCTACTTCTCACTTGATTTATGACCTCAGTGAACAGTTTCTTAATGAGTTTATGGTTTCAATCGCTAGTTTCAAGACTTCCTGAATACAGCATGATGTTCATTTAGTAAATTATGGTCATATTTAGAGTAAAACAGTTGATAAATTGGGGTACACTTTAGGGTAGGATGTGATTGATAAGTTCACGAAAGTCAGATCAAACTGACAGTAATCAAATCAAACTGACCAAACCAGACAGTATTGAAAATGGAGTTTCTGTTACTATATTGTCTATTTCTCATTTCATGCTTAAAATGTTTTTAGAAATGTATTTTACTGTACTGTTAGCTGTAATACGAAGATTGCGATCCGGCAGGGTATCATTATTTCGTGCTGAACGGATGAGTCAAAACCAAGCACCACCCAAGTCACAGTGCATCGACCACCAGCTCCACACTCACACTACTGTGCATGCTCTGATTGCAAAAAGATAGTGAGCAAGACTGTTCACTCCTTAGTTATTTCCATCTTAAGCTCCGGAAAAAAATGTGTTTAACTGTTAACTGTTACTGATTAAGACTTTTTTAAAACAAGTTTTAGCATCTTCTGGATGCAGTCTGTTTTTTGTTTTTAAAAAAAAACAAAAAAAACAGTCTTAATCAGTAACATTACACCCAAACTAATCACATATTTTGTGTCCACCACATACAAACACAAAAAACAAACATAGGTGCACTTTCTTCCTCATTTCATCATCAGCAGAAAGCTGCAGGAGAGCGAGGCAGCGAGTTTCCTGCTGGCGATGTAAATGAGTGAGTATCCGCCTGTGTGTGTGATGTTGACTGTGTGTGTAAAGAGTGTATTTGTGTGCAAGAGAGAGGGAGGATAGAGGGGTGGACACCAGGGCCAGAGCACCAAAGGAGATTTGAAGGCCAACATCAAACACCACATCAGCTCATTAATGCATGTAGGGGTGACCCCGACCCAGCACGGAACAACACAAACACATCAAAAACGCCTTCCAAAGCCCCCATCTTGACCGTCATCACACCGAGCCATAGGAAGGCTGTGAAATCCGCCCACCAGCCCCATAGATTTGAATTGTTGCCTTGTTTATCATGTCTCGCTGAGCTGCAGAGACGGACAAAGGCTACAGATTGAGTTTGGAAGGCATGGCATGGGGGCTGACAAAATTAGATTCACGCCAACACCAATGTGTAATGGGTGTACTTTTGCCATGCATGAAAGTGAGCCCAGACTACTTTTCTGAAAAGAAAGGAGACAAAAAAATTGCCTTTTCTCACACCGGTATCTGAGCCATTACATTGGTCAGATATCAATATTGTTTTCCAATTTTGCCTGCTGCATGAGGTGGTTAGCCACAGATGAAAAACGTTATGCTTCAAACTGTCTCACTCACTGAATCTGTCTGCCTGAAGGCTACCCAGCATGCAATTCTGAAACAAAGAGGCCTCTTTTTGATTTCTACACAGCGTGACCTTTTTTGATTGGGTGAGATTGGTTGGCATGGAAATCAATACTGCGTTGTGCATTTGATGCAGCCTTATCTCTTCTCCACACTGTCTGCAGGTAGAGGCAAGGGAGGTTTGTGTATGTGTTTTTGTGTGTGTCTGCGGGTATATGTGCGCTTAGCACTAACACTCTCTCACAGCGTTTGGAACATAACAATAGTTCCTCTTCATGAAGTAAATTACTTTTGTGTGCCAGACGACAAGGACAGAAAAACAGTTTGAAATGATTCTGAGGAGACAAAAAGGAAAACAAAATCCACATTGTTAAGTTCAGTTTGTGACTCTGGAAACATGTTCACATGTTCTTATTTTCTTTTTACTTTTTTTTTTACTCCAGCTTTAGACTGTTCCAGACCGATTGCAGATTTTTTCTGCAACACAAATAGGTCTGATGTTGTCCCCATTTACAGTTTTTTTAATGTTTCAAACAGTTAAGTCAGCAGGATTAAGAATGGGGATATCTTCCAACATTGCTAGCTAGCTAGTTGTATTTCTAAAAGACAGCAAAAGAGAAATGGATCAGATTGACACAACTGCTGTAATTGTTTTGAGTTGACTTACAGTAATAACAACCCTTAAAGTTACAGTGTGTACAATTTACAGTGATTTATTGGCAGAATATGGAATATAATATTCATACATGTAAGTATGTTTTATTATTATTATTTTTTATTTATTTATTTATTTATTTATTATTTAATCACCTGAAAATCAAGATGGTTGTGTTTTACTTACCTTAGAATGAACTGCATGTCTACAGAGGGCACGGGTCCTCAACCATGGAGCTCAAAACAGACAAATCAGAAGCTGTCTCTAGATACGTTCTATTACACTTTCAGGGCCACTATAGGTTCTGCGAGACACTTGAAAGAGGAGGGTGAGGGGATGTGTTTGCGATCTGCAAGCTCAACACTAGATGTCACTAAATCCAGCACACTGGTTCCTTAAAAGCACTAACTAACTAGTTTTCAGAAAATCTTTGTTGTTAATAACACTAAGGGCTGTTAAGTGATCATGCATGTGCTCACATTCTGTAGGTGTAAAAGAGCGTCATGGGCATCAGCCAAAACAGTGACATGACACACAAGATTGAACGTGACTGGTACCAAGATAAGGTAAGATGATTACTGGATGTAAATTGCTCCACACTGTAACTGTAAATGGACATACAGTATTTGTTTGATGGATGTGATAAACATTAAAGCCAATATTATACGTACTGCATCTGTGAGTGTGAGAGGGTACCCGTGATGTAAATTTCATCATCAGAGGGGATTCAAATAGGCTCAGTCCCTCTCTCCAGAAAGTAGTGCAAACAGAACTACTGTACATGTCCATCGTGTACACATCTGTCTGTGTACACATCTGTATAATCAAGGTTTAACTGCAACCTTTAAATTTCATGTTTACTGAAAACATTGTTATATAGGGTATTTCACTTGCTAACAACTGACTGGTTAGGGCAAACAACACAAAACACCTCTCCCTCCCTAACAGAAATTGACAAACATAGACATGATGCTCAGCTAAATAAACAAAGAGCAACAAAATAGGAATTCAGTTTTAGGTAATTTACTAGCAGCTTGTTTCTCATCCCACCATTCTGCATGTCAAATCACAATTATTTTCAAAATTAAACAGATATATCTTCAGCAAAAAAAATAAATAAATAAAAATCCATGTGTAATAATTTTTAGAACTGTTACTATATCTGCAGACAGTGCAGTACAATGGGTTCAAATCACATAAAGCGCAGACAACAAATGTTTTCTTTATCCTTGAAAGTGAGCACTCATACATAGTCTTTCATCTGCAGACAAATATAGCTTCATAGTGTTATGTCTTGCCACATGAACATTAAAGAATTTCTCAGAAAACGCACAGTATTGGAGGTGATAATAAGCTCAACCTCTTCACCATGCTCAGTCAAGTCAGCTCAGTTGGGAGCTGAGATTGACTGAGCTCTGTTGACTGAGCTGAGCAGCATGTGACGGAGAACCATCAAAGGTGATCGGGTAGGACTATGTCCTGCTTGGCTGTTCTCTCTGCAGTAGCATGCTTTTATGACCTCCAAATCCCCCAGTTACATGCCCTGAGTCAGAGCGATCACCTCGGGTCAGTCCAACCACAGACAAAGCCAAAGGACCCGGAAGGAAATTGAACTTTACTGGAGCTCACTACTAAATCCCCCAAAAGACAAAAACTTCATAGGCTTTCATTCTTGTTATATGTGCTCGCCAAGATGGTCAATGACAAACTTTTCTCATGTTCAAACTGTGCCTTCAAGTGCATTGAGAATATAGAATCCTGCTAGGATATGTTTCAGCGTCGCCATTATGTGATTTTTTTTCCCTCTGGGATATCTACTAAAAACCCACTTAATCAAAAGCAATCTAAAGTCTTTTAGAAGATTTGTTCAAAGAAATTTCTTGAAAGGAATTCAGCGGCAGATAGGCTGGTGCTCATTGTTGCAGTTCAAAGCTTAACTGTAATTTTCATATAGTAATTTGACAGTGTAATATGTATCAGTTCAGGGTGTTGGGTAGTCGCTTTTATGAAAGGCCTCCTGCAAATCAGAATGATGATAATCTACTAAAAACATCTATCTACATAACAAAACATGATACATAAGGATAAGAGGCATGTTTTGGCAAAATCCTGCCTGAATCCAGCCTACGGGGCTACTTTAACAGCCTCAACACTCTTTTTGTGCATATCAATAGCCACAGCAACCAGCTGTTTCTCACTGTGCACCTCCAAAAGGCGCATCTGAAACCATTTAAATCAAAAGCAGTCACAGTTTCCACAGTGCATTATAGGCATTCCAGCATGGCCTTTCACTCCATGCTGCGTAGCCTCACTCAGCAGGGGAGCGTGGTATAAAGTGGGCACACAGCAACACAAATATGCGGCCCACTGCGTGTTCCCCTCAGGAACACTAAAGGAGGGAGAGATAGAGAGAAACAGAAAGAAAGAGAGAGGGAAAAAGCTGAACAACCTCTTGAGTTTCTTTGCTCTGGCTTCTCGGGTTAAAACCTTTTCCCCGCCTCAGATAAGAACCTTTCTTCTTCTTTGAATGCTTTGTCTTCTGGACGGATTGGGGGGAAAAGGGAGAAGAAAGAGGAGAGCTGTCTTACTGGCACACCCCTGTGGTGGGTGCTCGTACAAAAGGAGACAGAGGGAGATGACAATGGCTGATGCTTGCCTATAGAGGCAGGCTTCGTTTACAACACTACTAGGCATTTAAACACATGTGTAAAGAGATTTTAAAGCTCTGTTAAAGGATATTTTTTATGGTAACACTGAATCAAATGACCCCCTGTAGTGTCAGGTTCTCCACTGAGAATCAACATATGACCCTGGAGCAGCATCGAACCAGGACCAAACCACCAAACCAGAGCTAAACGGTGAGGAAATGTGGGACTATATATAATTCATTTTGTAATCATTTTCATATATTGCCATGTCTGCTATATTCCTCACCAGGACACAGAGAAGTGTATCTGTGCTTAAACCACAGTGACGTGCCACGGGCAGAAAGAGAGGCTGTGACTAAATCATCATAAATTTCTATAAGGTGTTTGTAGACTTCACATGAACATATTATGAA
>JAJHUR010000305.1:13101-25841 GCA_027495735.1 Lutjanus campechanus
CCCCCCCCCCCCCCCCCCCGGATTTATTGGGAAGCATACATTTGTCTTGGTCTGAGATGCCATTGGTCTACTGCAACATCTAGAGGTAGTAAATGTCGTATACAACAACTTTCAAAAGCCAGCAACACAATGGTTGTTTTTTGTCATTCATTTTTCAGATCGAGCTCCTCATAGATTTAATTTTCATAGACCACACATTTTCATGTCTACACGGCTGTGCTGATTTTCAATCATCTGTCACACTGGAGCTATTAAAGACAGTCGTCTGGGGGTCAATATTTCCCTGAGCTATGCTGTTAACACTGAAAGTTATGGCCCGTTTTATATGCTCTAAGTCTGAAAAAAAGAGCAATAGTGTACACAACCACTGAATCCAAAAAATGAAGAACAGTAAATACCCCTCTGCCAAACTGGAAAGAGGAGAAAAAAAGCTGCATAAAACAAGCACTCTTCTTCTGAACTTCATTATAACTGAAGCTGGAGCTGGCAGTAAGAGCAGGAGTTGTTTGACAGTCCTGTCTCCCAATTCCTATTCTGTCCTCTTCACCCACCTTCAAAGAAAAGCTCCACCCAGAAGGGAAGAAGGAAGAGGAGGAGCAGTAGTAAGTCTAGAGTGCCAATTAGTGGAGAGAGAAAAGAAATATTTTGCCTTTATATGGCCAGTTGTTGTGTTTATGATCTCACTCAGAGATGTGTGAAAGCCTTGAGTGTTATGCTGTTAGTCTGTGCTACAGACAGTAAATTTTCTTCTTAATGGACCTCCCAAGACTGGCACACACACTCATATATATATATAAACAGAGCAGCCAGTCAGAGCTGAGACACCACCAGCTGACTCTATGATCTGGCAGGAAGTGAGTGACCCAATGACACATACAGGGTCGATGAACTTCAGCTGGAATTTCTCTGTTAACTCTCTTTTTCACTCCCCGTCTCCCTTTCTCTGTACACTTCACACTTTAATACACACACATACACAAAGAGGTGAACCATTGGGAAGGTATGATGTCAGCAGTGTGTGTGTGTGTGGACTCAAAGATATGGTGACTCCCAGCATTCCTCTTTGGCGTCACTGGAGGACGCTTGATAAATCTCATGAGTCAGGACTACAGAAGGCTGTGATTTGAACGTAGGAAGTCAATCACTGCAATGCTAGTTAGGCTCTAACTAGAACGTTGAATGCTTCCATTGTTTGATTTTTGATTCTACCAACACTGATGTACCCCATCTATCCTCAGATCTGGACATGCAATTATTCTACTGGGTTTGAAAATCAATTTTAAAAAAATGGATACTTGAAAAATAACAAGGGCTGCCCCTGAGGTGACTTAACCATTACTTGGTGGCAAGAATCTCAGTTGACCAAGTTTACATTTATTCATTAGTCACAGAAAAAACACACCTCAAAGTTTTTTTTTCTGGTGCACTGTTACTAACTGTGCTGTAGCTACCATTTACAAATTAGCTCACTTAATGGTCCTATTGGATACTGCCTCTGAGACCGATAGAAGGCGGTTGACAGGGAATACAGCACCTGAGGTGATTTAACATTACGACGACTCCGACTTAACTCTGACTCCGGGGATGACGAAAACACGGCAGGTTCAGGCAGGGGATAGGAGGCGTGAAGCTGTTAAGGAGCGAGTTTGTATCTTAGCAACTTAAATTGTAAGTATACATCATCCATTGAGTTGACAAGTCTGCAAATATTTATTTTTGTTACGTTGGAAGTTATCTATTCCTGTGTTTATGTGCATTATTTTTTTAAAGTCGTAGTTTAACACATACATCATACTGAGGAAAAAAGGAGGAAAAAAGGTGAGGGGATAAAAAGGGGTCATTCGGGGCTGCATGAACCAAACAACCCTGATTCCATAAGGTTACAACTGACAGTTTGTGGAGGTTGGATCTTTGCAAGAGCTACTTTAACACCAGAATCACTTTTAATTTAATTGAAATAAAAGGCTGAAAGGCTGAAAAAAGGATCAGGAATCCATTCAACTTTGCTCTAGAGGACCCATCCCTACACTGACAAGGCTGATGAGTAACTGCAAGGCTACACTCCCCCTCATGAGTGTTGAAAAGGAGACATTTCTGGATCTGACTCACAAAAGGATGAGCAAGTTAGGTGTAATTGTAGAATCAAGTGAATGTGAGGTAACAAGAGATGCTTCAGGAAAATTGCATCTCACATAAAAAGAATACATGTCTGACTGCTTGGTGGAGCACTCAAAATGCTGGATGGGGAGAAAAAAAAGAGACATTAACTACAGAAATACTCATGTCATCAATATTCCGCCCTCTCAGGTATTTTCAACGTAAGATATATTTTCCCACACTTGTGGACAATATCACAATCATACAGTGTCCTATATTGCTTGTTACAAGGCTCTGGTGGAGCTATTTCTAATATCTTTGGAAATCTTGAGACCTTGACTAGAGTTAAATAAAGCTCTGTGGGTTCAGACAACATGTGCTTGTAATGATGGTACCACTGAAGGCTTTGTGGGGTTGAGGAGGTTAAACATTTAAACATCTGTGCTCAAGTTAAATGTAATCACTCTGTTTTGTGCTGAATTTCAAACATTTCAAAATCCCCAGGTCCACCTACACTCCTTCCAGGGTACATCTGTGAGCCTGGCTGTAATGCTGTAGACCAACGCTCCTTTCCTCTCCCCAGGGAAAGTGGAGCAGGGGCCACTGAAGTATCCATCACCACTACAACTCTCTCTGCATGACCTAATGGAGATGAGAGGGGCTGGCTCTTTGCCAAAGTAGGTAGTATTGTCCTCTGGGCACAATGAGACAGAAGCAAGGGAAGTACAGATTCACTCTGTGTCTGTTTGCGTGTGTGTGTGTGTGTGTGTGTGTGTGTGTGTTCCCTGCGACTTTTGGCGTATGTGTGTGAGTGTTAGGGATTCATAAATGCACTCAGGACTTGTGTGATAGAGATAAAGACTGCTGCTGTTGCTGCTGAGTGGTGGTAAATCAGCCTCACAGTTGAGGCTCTATAGGAAGTGCAGATGCACCCAAAATGGCTGTGAATGGATCAGAGCCCTCCCACTAGAGCCATGTGGCCTATTCAAAGATGCAGCCTTTTGTTTAAAAGGGACCAAAACCTCAATCAGGGAATTAACTCATCCAGCAGACACCAACTGAGCTCAATAAGACAAACACAGATAGAGAGAGAACTATGAAGAGAGAGTGAAGGGAAGAAAAAAAGAGCACTAAAAGCTCATCTCCTCCCCCCCTGTCTTTAAGTCAGCTCCCAGGCTGGCCAGCCATGAACAATAAAACCAGAGCTGAGGAGCATCTGCTGCCTCCGTCTAAAGAAGAGGATAAAGGAGAGAGGAGCCGCAGGGATCCAGTCTTTGACTTGTTGATATTACCCTATTCATTCAGTATGGAACCCAAGCTCATGGTCAAAATCCTCTTCTGTGCCACAAGTAAGCTACTAGAAAAGGAGTATGGAGTGTGGGGAAAGACATCACAGATGATGCAATTAGGCCAAACCTTCAAGTCTTTGAGAGTGATAAACAATGCCATCTCCACCATCACAATTATGCAGTCAGAGGAGTGCCATAAATAAGAAAATTAATGTGAAAATAAACAGAAATAAAAAAAAATAATAATAAGTAGGCTAAATGTGAAAATATGAAGATAAAATCTAAAAGAATTCTAAACATTATAATTAATTCATTAAAGAATTTCCTTCGGGATTAATAAAGTTCTATCTTATCTTATTTACACATTTGATGATTTACTTCTCTATATATTTGCTTATATTTCTAAAAATATATATTTATTACATACAGGTTACTCAATTTTGTCTATATTTTTTTTAAATGTTTTTTTTTTTGTATTTTAATCCCTATAGTTTTACTTGTTTTACCTATTGCTTGTGCTATTCCTTGAAGGGCCAAACTGTCAACTAGCTTCTGACGGGCCTTCCTGCTAAACTGAGCAGTCATGTCCTAAACACATGAATCCTCATTTAAGCAAAAGCAATAAGGAAAAAATTAAGGAAATAAAGGGCTGAGAATGATGGAGTAGCCTATATAAAAGTAAATAAATAGAAAAGATTTTTAAAAATACAGAAAGAAGAACAAAAAATATATTTTAAAAAAAACTATATAAACACATACGCAAATAATGGGAAAATAAATAATGTTTATAACCACTTTTATGTTGTTGTTTCCCTTCATATTTCCATTTTTATCTTAATCTTTTACAAACATAGTTTTACTGGCACTCCTATGACTCCATACACAATGGCCACTTAGTTTTCCAACCCATAACGAAACTCCAGCTAGCCAGCTGTCTGTCACAATAAATAACCTTAGCTGAGATGGACAATGCTAATCAATTATAACACGGTTGTCTGAGTGCACTGCATTGATCTGCCACTCCCAACATCATGTGTCTGAGTCATGTATTGACAAACAGAAGTGGGCCGCTGCTCATTTGACATCCCTTGGAGGTAGGTATGACCCCATATCACACGCAGCTCATTCCAAGTCAAGCGAGAGGGGTAAACATCAACAGCTGGGCTCACTGGACTACTTTAAAACAACCAGAAACCTTGGCTGCATTACTCCTCCGAGGCTTCCATGTGTCGGCTCGTTCTGCTGTTGCTTGAGGCAATCTAACATGAGTGTTAGCCACAGCTTTATGAACTTCTACTTTATGTACATTTCACAGCAGGTCAGTAATCCAAGAGGCCCAGGTACAGCCTTACACTACCCCCCTGTGTCTCGCCACCCGTCTGTCTCAGCTGTACTGCTGTGTTTTCATCTGCTTCCTTAACTACGCCTCTTTCCCTCCATCTTTCCTGTCATACCACTGTCTTTCACAGTATTACCCCCAGTGTTACCCTCCAGTTCCTCCACTTCGACCCCCCACTGGTCACCCCCTTCTGCTCCCCCACCGCCTAACATTTGGCACTGCTGCTTTAACTCAGTCCAGATGCCAAGCCACACTGAGCAGAGGAGAGAGAACTGGGCTTACTACAATAACTCATGTCCTGGTGTTTTTGATTTACACTTAATGCCCCTTTACTATTCTGTGATCCAGTCAAACAGGCCTGAGGGCAAGCCACAGTGAGCAGGGTAGAAAGGCCAACAAAACAGATTTGAAAGTAACAAAATATTATATCTGCTTTGTATTTCATCATCAAACCACTCAAAACATGTTGCAGAGTGCTGCAACAGAGCACAGAGCAGTTTACATGCAAATATACATGCAAATTCTCTTCAAATTATAGCCCATCCCAGCCTTGAATGTCTGCCTTGCACAACCTCAAGTCTCAAGGTTCTTTCATCCTTGAGGTTAATACTAGGATGAGATGATGTACAGCAACCAAGAAATGTATGTTTTCAATCAGTCTGACGAGCTGAAACTCTAGATCCAAAGCAGCAGCGTCCGTCCACATGAAAAACACCAGACGAGTGAGGCCATAGCATGTCTGGCTTAATGCAACCCAGAGGGCTCTGCTGAGTCTGATTGGCTGTTTGGGGATTCCACGCTGGTTGGTGGTGACAGGGGATTCTGGAGTTTTCCGGACCAGTCATCCACAGCCATGTTGGACTAATAGACCAGCGGTGGACATAAACAATACAATGATGACATGTAGGACACTGGTATGTTCTTCCTTAGTATTTATTATAGACATTCAGAGGGTGGGCGAAAGAACATCACATCAGTACGATACAATGTAATCCTCCAAAAAACTGCACTGGTTCAACTAAATATCTTTGGGTTTTGCAGGGTTGGTCAAATAAACACACATTTTGACTTTATCAACTGGGCTTTGGGATACTGAAATGGGCATTTTTCACAATCTCCCGACATTTTACAGGCAAAATGACTGACTTATTGTTAAAAAAAAAACAAACCAATAAGCAGACTAAATTGTTAATGAAAATCATTGTTATTTGCTGCCCCAACTGAATTACACGTGTTGTCGGGTTAAACTTTCAACCCTGTTGTCAGAATGTAGTTACTTGAGTTGAGATGAACTAGTTTTACAGTAGTATTTGGTGAAAGTAAATTGGGGAAGCACCGACATTTGCAGGGAAGTTGTTTTTATGTGGCCAAGGGTTGAATTTTTTTCACTTGAGATCATAACAGTAATTGTGTGTTGGATCACATTTATATGTAGAAGGGCAGTGAGTTGTAAAAGTCTTCTGATTTACTTGACCAGAAGTCCAAAGCAAGTTCTTGCAATTGATGCAATGACTGAATTTTCTTTAGAGCAGTGACAGGCTCAAAATTAACCTTTCCCCACAACTGTCCTGAGCGGTTTCAACTGTCTTTCAACTGTCCCGGACATAACAATTAGTGTCTCAGATTTTAAGTTCTGTTTTTTCATACTACATAATAAATATAGTTTAATAACTGTGTTTCAGTAACTTCATTGACTCACTGTGGTCTGCCATGGAAAGTCTGGTAGTTGTTCCCTGCACTTACAACTATCTGCAACTACAACTGTTCACAATTAGTTTGACTACTGTTTTAGCAATTGGTTTAGTTACTGTTTCTTGATAATTTCTACCTGTTTGATCAATAAACATATCACTTTAAACAGCTGCAAGTGTAAATGCAAACCTGTTTCTGATTGGCATACAATGATGGAAATGTACATACACACACTTCGAAATTATCTCATAGTAAACACTTAATTTTATACACCATGACATAGTGTAAGTGTGTGTGTGTGTGTGTGTGTGTGTGTGTGTGTGTGTGTGTGTGTGTGTGTGTGTGTGTGTGTGTGTGTGTGACATAGAGCAGAGCTTGTGCGATTCTATCTGAACACCTAACCATTAAAATGATACATTCCATGAGGTGCAAATGTAATCATTTCATATTTATTGATAAGTTTCTCGACTGACCCACACATTATATCTTTGTATCCCAGGTGCTACTTTTTTTTCTGGTCCACGGGACATACGTAATCTTGAGCGTTAGTGGCAACTGTACTAAGTTGCACTGAACAGATGTTCATGTTATTGTGTACACCCCCTGTACAAGCAATCAGCCTAAAGAAAGATGTTTGCTCCTACTAGCATCAAAAAGTCCAATCTAAATAAAAGCTAGTATTTGCACAGTGTGTTTATTTGATTCAGGTGTGTTTGATATTAGGTAAACAGCGTCTGCTCAGGATGGTCTCCAGTTACGGAAACACTTCCTTCCCATTCAGCCTGATGAACCACAGGCACAAACACACACAAACATACAGTATGTCGTCTGAAGATGTGGGGCAGCTGCAGGCAGAAATCAGGAAGAGGAGAAAAAGGAAGCAAAGGGAAGGAGGTAGACAGAGGGGATTATTGTACACGCTCACTCATGTGGGCTACCCTGCTCTAAAAACACTTCCCAAACACATGACTCTATTGTAGCACCAGAATAGTCGCTGCACTGCACCAAGTTCATACTTATTAAAAATCCCTTACCCCAGTTACACTTGCCACACAAACTTTCTTCATTCCTTTGGGGGAAAAAAGTTCAAACAGAATAGGGATACAATGCCAAAACCCTCATCTCAAAACTGCTTCTGTTTGTAAGCATACATCACAGCAAGTAGCAGGGAGAAACTTAACCTCTGTTCGCTCTGCTATGACACCATGTTATAGCGTGAGAGAGCTATAGAGGTGAGAAAATCATGCTTTCCGACTGGAAACACCTCAATGTTAATAGCAACATTACTCATTCTATATTTCATACACACCCTGACCTCAACTTGAACTTACAAGTGGGACAAAAAGCAGCAGGAGGGAAAAAAAGAGATTGTATTGAAGGATGTATAATGAAGGGGAGAAACAAAGAGGAAAAACCATAATCTCAGACATTCTAACATACAATAGATTATATGTGGTGCAGCTAGTATAATCTATTGAAAACATCTTCCCTGTGGTGTGTCCTGATGATGTTTGGGTGGCCTGGCAGATCCACACTCCAACGTGTGGATGATAAGCATCTTAGAAAGGATAATGTCGTTCTAACATCAAGGCCTAGGGCGACCTTTTTTCTAAATCTACCCATCTGCATTGTTTTAAAAGAAGTGGACTGGACAGTAACAGTAGGAAAGAACAAAACACCACTAAAAGTTCCAACATTTTCTTTTACTGTCCCTTCTGTATGGATCACATCATGTCTCTTACCACTCCCACTCTACCACCTGAGCCAGCAGACATCCTGAATTATTTCTGTCAGATGAAATGTAACTTACATATGGAGTCATTCATCAGTGACCAGAGTCAGACTGCACAGTAAAAATAGAGCAAAAACAAACAGAACAGAGAAGAGCCCAGCCAATACAGAGCGCATGGCCAAGGTCTACTGTTCCCGCTCCATCTCTCTTGCTCTCCTTCTACCCTCAGCTTCTCTCTATCTTTCCATCCCTTTCCCCCATCTGTGCCTCCCTTGTCTGTACTCTTCTGTGCTTTTTGCTTTTTCTTTTTCACTTCTCTTGTCACTCTCCACAGCCTTTAAGGCATCCAGTGGTAAGACTGCGCAGCAGTGAGCAGACTGGGACAGAGTTCAACCCTAATGCTGAACACAAAGTCCTATATATGCCCAAAATACATGGTTTGTATTACATTTGTACTGGAAATGTATGCCAAAGGGCTAACATACATCACAATAATGGTGTAGCAAAAAATTGTAGTTCACAAACATTATGTTGTGTTTTGTTTTCCAAAGAGTAAGCCTCACCCGGTTATCTAAATAGTTGTGTTTACATGAACACAAATATTCTGATTAAATTGTAATCAAGGGAATATGTGAGTAAAGAGTATTAAACACCATTCTCTGTTTTGAATGTGATTTTACTCACCATCACAGAAACATTACGTGGTGTACGCCAATTTTATTCAGAAGTTTGAAACTTAAACCATTATAGATACACACTTAGAACTAATTAAAACAACAAATGTGTGCTTCAAGTGGTGCTACGTGGACGTTTATGTGCACTAGTCCAACACTAGTGTGCCACCTCTGCCATTGTCATCTGTAACACACTGGCTTACTTCTGCGCTGGCACAAATGATGGGAATGGTTTGTCAAGTCTACCGCCTTGCCTGGCTTCGTTTATTCACTTTTTCCTCACATCATTTCAAAAGAAGGGAGTAAGGAATGACGTTGGAGTTCATTTCCTTAGACTTCCAAGCCAGTTTAGAAGCCCAGCCCAATTTTTCCCAACATACTTGCACCTTTAAAAAGGGATTTTGGACTAAGTATTGTAATAAGTACTGTTTCCTTCCCTTTGTAGTCTTAGGACCTCAGGTTCATTTGTAAAGCTCTTTCATCCTCTGTATTCACATATACAGTATGTAGGAGGTGCAAACGCAGAGTGTTTGATAAGTAAACACAAAAAGGAGATCATAGCTTGAACTTCAATTTTCCTGGTCATTACATCATGCAATGTGCATATTTACCTCCATCATACAGGCAGGAATTATGTTTTTCAGCATAATTACTGTAATGCTTTATGAGCATTAAAACAACCCAAACTACTTAAAATGATTCAGAATCAGGTTTACTGCCAAGTAGGTCCTCACACATAATGAATTAGCTGTGGTATGTTGGTGCATAAAAATGAAGAAGCATGAATAGAAAACTAGAAACTGCCAGAAAAATATTGTAGTGAAGGAGATTTGTATGATATGAACATTATTTAAATTAAAGAGCTGTGCAGTTCGTGCAAAACACTGTCTAGGTAATGTGCAAAAGTTCACAGGATGAAATATGAACACAATGATACTCAATGACATACAGTCAGAATTCAGGAATCCACAGTCAATTACATAATTATGAACATTGTGATACTTTTCTGGTTTGACTATAGTGAAAGATAAAGCAGGAGTGATGAGGTAAATGATGGTTGTTCTAAATGTGCTTGTTGGGGGCAGTGTTTTAGATAACAAAATATTACAATTAAGTCCAATTTAGCCTTAAACATGACTGCAAAATACTCTTATGGCTAATTTCTGACTGTATGAAGAACTGACTGTGATGTCAATATGATGGACATTTAGGTAAATAACAATACTAGATACACTCAAGACAGTATATCTGCCTGGTGCTCATTAGCCATGCTTAATGATCCTACTTCGACAGCCACCCTCAGAGCCGGACTATGGTGCAGAGTAATAGCAAATAGAGCCTAAGGGTGTGCCCTCTCTCTGCCCATAATCCAGAGCCAAGGGACAGGATCAGTAACCGCAGAGAGGATGGAGGGGGAGGTTACAGCACTCACCACAGCCATCAACTAGTCAGTCAATCTGTATCCACACACACACACACACTCAACAGTCTCCTTCCTGAGGGTGACCGCTACAGCTGAGGGGGCAGGGAATGAGTGACAGAAAGGCTTCCACTCAACACATCAGACTTGAAATCTGAGATACAAGCACAAATTGGATTCTATATTTTTATTTGTAAAAGGTTGTACGCACTGTTGACCAGTAGTGTTAGTGATGCATAGAACCTGCTACACTTGAACAAACAGTAGTATATTGAGAAACATATGGTGGACTGTAATCTATTGTGGACAGGTTTACTATTTGTGTGTTTTTGTAGCTGACATGTTTTTGTTTGGTGGCCCTGTGTGGCTGCTGCTCAGTTTTGGCTGACAAGCTGCAGGATCTCACTGGGAGATCTGCAACCACAGAAGTCTCTGCCGGAGCTGAAGCCCATGCATCAAAATCACTAACGGAGAGCAGCTCATACCAACTTGTGTGAAGAAAGTATCACTATCCCTTCAATGTGAACAGCTAAAGAGTCAAAAAAAAAAAAGCTAAAATCCTTTTCTTCATGTAGCATAACTGGTAAAACTGGGTTAGTTATTTCTCACTGTATGCTTCATACAAATGTATGAATGTGATGAACGCCAGGTAATGTAAACACTGTGGAGGGTTGATGTAACATGTAGATAACTTAAAAGCCATATGAAATCAGTGTGCTCCAGCTGTCTGAAAGTGGTTAAACGATGTCTTGCATGACATTGACAGACCACTTTTCACTTCACTGTGGAAAATTCTTGAGTTGTATATTTTCCTTAAAGCTTTAGCTTGGCTTACAACTGTGCCTATAATCAGAATCCAAACAGGCAGATCTGGTATAATCATAATCATCACAATCAAGCTTTGATCCCAATTATCTTGACTTGATGTGTTTGGACCCTGCAATAATGGCTGAGTGAAGACTTAAGGCACAACAAACAAATGCACAGCAAAGTAGGCCATCCCTAAACAGTCGGTCTGCCTTTTCCTCACTTATACCCTATCATTACTGCTGGGTCTATTTATAAAGCCCATAAATTCAGCTTGCCACATTGAAAGAGCCAAGTTACCAAGGAGTTTGTGGAATTGATGACTTTAAAACCTCACCACTCTCCCTCTCTTTACCTTCCCTTGTCTGACTTGCTCGCTCACAAACTTTCTTTTGCATGCATTCTCCATCTGGTCCAGTCTCTACAAAATACAGGTCACTGCAAATCCACACTGCAAAGCTTGGTTAGCAGCTTTCTCTAGAACGCAAGGCTATTTTTTCTCCCGTCTTTCACCACAGAAAGGCGGACCCTGGAGCATTCCTGTCACTTTATAAGCGCTGACACACTGTATGTACACAAAAGCACGCACATATGCGTACATACTGGTGTCCCGTTTCTCCTTTCTGACCTCCTTCTTTCCATTTGTGCCTTCCTCTTCCCTCATACACCGACCAAGCTCTCTTTACTGAGTACACAGGTACAATTGAAGGGGAATCATCCAGTTTTTACCCATCGCAGCTTATTCAAATCAGTTGTCAACATCTTGGATGAAAAGATATAGAGATTAGTCTTTTTCAATGGACGAGTAATAAAAGATCTTAGATTCTGCTCTCCTGGAGTTATAATAGTAGCATGATAGCATCTGAACCAGCCCACAAGTTTACAAAAGGCAGGATGACACTTAACACAGCCAGTTGTAGAGTTCTTGAGCAGCAGTGTAAGTAACAGAGCGATAAAGGCATCTTCCTGATGAGCACACACATAATAGAAAAGCAAGCCTCTACATGTTTGACTTTCTTGCCAAGCCCTTGACAATCACCGCTTCAGTGTACTTCATGTAGTAGCAAACAAATTGACACTTCATCAACAGCCGTTTCTCAACATTTGCAGGACCAGGGTGCCCTGGTAGCTCAGTTGATGCCCAGTAGGGCACTGTGTGCCCCATGTAACGAGACTGGGAGCCCTCTGCAGTGGCCGTGGGATCAACTCCGCCATGTGGCCCTTTGCTGCATGTCATCCCCCAACTCTCTCTCCCCCTCCCCTGTCCTCACTGAAAATATTCATATTTGAGAGGCTGAAATCAGAGTATTTGGACAATTTTTTCCCTGAATAAATTACTTAAATTAGAGCTGCACAATTGCACAATAGCAATATGGCCAAGTGCAATATCGAAATCACAGAACCAAAACCAAATCACGATTTTTTGAATGAGTAAAAAACAGTATACTAATGAATGCTGTATAGATGCTGTGGCCTAAAAGTCTTGTTCTCTAGATTAAAGGAAAAATGTCTGTTTGGTAGAGACCCCAACAAATATCACATTATCACGATTTTAAGTTTTTTTTATAGTAGAAATGAAAGTTGTAATGCAAAAATGATTATTTCCACTATCGCATATTGAAACTTCAAAGTAATCACAATATGACTCTTTTTTTTTTTTTTAAACCATATCATAGTTATCGATTATCAA
>JAJHUR010000310.1:0-15506 GCA_027495735.1 Lutjanus campechanus
GGGGGGGGGGGGGGGGGCTGCTGGGACAACTTTGTGTCAGGACCTTCTTGGCAACATCCCCAGCAAAAACACAACTTACAGGCAAATCTGTGCATAAAATATTTCCTTCCAAAGCCACAGGACCCTGTCATATTTGACTTCATTTTTTTCATTACCTGGTCACTCAGGTGTTTGGAGACAGCGACACTGAAAACCAGATTCTATTTGTGCAGAACTCACTTTTATTACGGACAGTGTCTGCATCAGAAGATTCTTTTGTATTTATTCCATTTCCATTTTTGCTCCTATCTGCAATGTTTTTGTCTTTTCCTTGGATTTTCTGTTGATTGTGTTTGACTTTCTCTTTTGTGAGTCTTTTCAGCCGTGGCCTGATCATACTTACTTTTATTTCTCTGGTTATTCAACAGAACAGAGAAAAAAAGGAAAATCCACTGGTTTTTGTGAAGCAAAGCATCTTTTCTTAAAAAGAGCTGGAGGCTGGTTGGAAAAGAAGGTTTCTTGGTCTGGCCATAAGTTGAATCCCTCTTGAATTATACCTCTGAGAGGAACTCAGCCATTATTTGCAAGAAAATGCCCATGAACATGACTTACACAGTAAAAGAAATGGTCCTATGAGTTAAACATCCCCTTCTGTCTTTAGTCTTTGGAGAGAGGGAGGCGGAAGTGTAAAGAGTAGTGAGGTGGCAAAACAAACAGCTCGTCAGCAGAGGTCCGCTTATCAGGCTGCTACATGACTGTGTATCACCCACTCGCTGAGTATTGAGCCAGGGAAATGTGGCTCAGCGATCAACCAGCCCGCTCCATTGATTAACAGCGTTTTCTCATTCCTGGCCAAGAAATTGGCTTCCCCCTACATGTGTCGTTTGTTTGAGAAGAAACGAGGACCGCTGCCATGTGTGTGTGTGTGTGTGTTTACGCTCGCTCCGAGGAGAGGGTACACTTCCAGCTGAGCCACTCTGCATTTAAAGCTAGCAGCCAAATGCTTCTCATATGGAGAGGGGCTCTAAAAAAAACCCCTCTCATTTTGAACGCAAGTATCTCAGTGTTTGCCTGCTGGGCCTGATCTTCCTATTGGCTCAATATTTTGGCCCCTGTTGTACCCAAAAGTAAACCATTTTGTACACACACCCCCTCCTTCCTCTGAGCATTTATCCCCCCGTCTCCCCCTCTCATACATACAGTACACTTATTTTGGATCCCAGTGGGTGTGTGGGCTATTCAAACGTCCTGACTCAGAGATTTAAAATGTCATTTAAAACCCATTCAGCGCTGTTAAGGCTTGTTTTATTTTGCCAGCGTTAGACGACAAGGTCAGTTTGCACCAACAGCTGATGAGCGATCAATAGGAGATTTGAATTTAAAGAGCCGTGGCCCCGGGGGCGGTCAGTCGTCGGTGCATGGTGTTACCACAGGGGGGGCTAAGCCCAGGGGCTCAACAGAGACCTATATCCTTCCACAGGGCCCTTCCACCCCACCTCCCCAAGCTTGGTTAACTCTCAAGACCATGATTAATTCATGGTGGATTACAGTCTGGAGGCAGGGGAGAAAACTGGGATTGCACACGGCCCTAACTGCACATGCGGGACTTGGGAGATAAAGGTTCCCCCAGATTCATGCCGCTATACCGACGACTGACTGGTTTCCCTACGAGTATGAATAATTTGCTCACGATTGCGCCTCAGTGTTTGGGCTTCTTGATTATTATTACGACTCTGTTGGTTGGAATAAGTTCGCAGAGGTCCCTCCCAGCCGTCAGACCGCACCACGAACAGTAAGCTGCAGGGAATAATAATGTAGGAGCGGCCTAATAAAAGCATAACAAGCAGGAGAGCCGCGGTCACGGCAATTTCATCATTGTCCTTCACAGTTGCACAGCTAACTGCTTATGATTAGTTGACGACCTCGAGTAACTGAACGGAAGATTCTGAGGCCGGAGCCAAAGTGGTTTGGGAGGGGGGTGTGGGGGTGGGGGTGGAAGAAGAAGTGGCATCAGCATAAGTTGTGAATTCGCTCCCCCTTGTGTCGGCTGCAGCGAACCGGGCCGCTGAGTGCCTCCACGGCTGGGAGAGGAGTGAAATCAGCAGAAAAGTTTTTTTGTTGTTCAAACCCTTGTTTCTACGAATTGCTCTTCAAGCAGTCGTGATCTGGTGCAACGCTGCGGCGTGAAGGAAAAAGACAAAACTCATGACTCTGGCTTACGTTCTCACCCGGACTCCTTTTTTTCTTTCATTTTCACTCTTTTTTTTTTCTTTGAATCGCATTAATCAGAATTAACAAATGTTTACCTGTCATCACGTCCGCAAAGGCCAATTATTTCACACTCCGAGTGAATGGAAAATTAGACACGTAGACAAAAAGCATTCATTATGAAATGAGTGACACTGGCCTGATAAGTACCTTCCAGAGAGCCCTGTGATGTACAGCTGCACTGACACATAATACACTGTAATGTGAGAGTATACTGTAAGATAGCTGCTCCAAAGAAAATATGTTCATATTTTCTAGTTTTATTAGAAACACATTTTTGTCAACATGTTGTATTTATACAGTGAATGGTCTAATATGCACTGGAGGTCACATAAGCTTAGGTTTATTGGAACAATAAAAGACATACCATGAGGGCTTGATATTCAAAGAGATGTCGCAGCTACTAGCTGCATATTTGACCATCAATTTTTAATAGTTTGGATTTTTCTCCTTCGAAGACACAAAAATAAAACCTGTCTAAGTATGTTATATTAACAATTTTTATGAATGTATCGTCAGCAGACTAAAAAATTAAGAAGTCAATTACTCCTTTGAACACTTACATTTTGTCTCAACACGTTCTGCAGATGATGGTGCAAAGCACTTTAACAGTATTTGTGCTATTTTTTTTTTTAATTTGGCAAATGTCTACTTTACTTATGTTTTTATTCTTTTTTTTTTAAACCATTTTTTTGTAAACAACATCTTGTACAAACTAGCACAGTGAACCACAACCCCAGCAAATTTGTTTTTATCTCCATACAATATAAATGAAATCAATACAAAAGTTTGGTTGGTTGCTTGGAACATTTTTATATGGATCGAGAGGTTCTAAAACATGGTTTTCGAGACTTCTGGACTCCTGAATTAAATAGATTACGTAAACAGTTGACTGTTCTAAAGTCCCTTTTAGAACCCCGGTAGAAGATTTTTAGAAGGTAGACTTCATTTCAACATTTCAAGTTCACTTCCGTTTTTAAATAAAGGGTTTGCAATCCGTCGAGGGTTTTTACTGTTTGCCTTTTGAAGGCGGCCTTCTTCAGATTTGGTGGAAATTCTGAAACCAAGAAAAGAAAAAGAAAAAAAAAAAAGAAAGAAACAAATAGTCCAGACGGAGGAAAAATTGTCATTTCCTCAGGCCTTCGGAAACATAGTGTCAAAAAGGTTAAGTGTCAATATGGCAGAGCCTTGAGAGGCAAAGAGGTCTGAGGAACTTCTGAATAAATACAAGGGACAAGTCTAGTGCCTCGAACACAGTCTGAACGCCGCTCAGCCTTCCTACAGTGCCAGGTCAGCACACAACCAACCCTCGGCCCCTTTATTCTCTCTCTGTAAAGCTATTGAAGTCTTTGACAGTAGCTAATGATGTTTTCGTGTTCGGGACATACTATAGGAGATTTCGTAAGGGTTGTTTTCTACCCCACTGGTGAGTGTTAGGGGGTTTGGTCGCTATGCCAGGCCACTGACAGGAGTCAGGAGGGGTGACAGGGTGCCCCAGGGGCCCAAAGAAGGGGGGCAGGGGCGGGGGGTGAATGGAGGGGGGGTGGGGGGGCAGTTCAGCAGTCTTGCCCGGTTATTTATTTTTTTTATAAGTCCAGTTTTGGATGCAGGGTCGGGGGAGGTGAAAGAAGCAATTGAAACACCCAAACACAATACTGAAGACAATGTTTCTGAGCATAAATTTTTTATGCCAAATATGCTTTCCCCACAAAAAAAAGATCACCAACTCAAATGGGAAAATAAATAAATAAATATGAAAACACCAAAAAGAAAAAAAAAAATGATTCAATGGCGTTGCCCTGACCCTGTCGATATCCATGTCCCTGTCCTCGACCCCGGGAACCTCGCCACCCTCCGTCACCGAATCTCTCGCCGGTAAAGTCCGCTCTCCGGAAAAGCTACCACACGGTGCCCTCGTTCATTTCCGAGGGCGGGTGGGACAGGTGGTTGTTGTATCCGCTGCCGTTCAGCGACAGTGAGGTAAAGGGCGGGCTGGGGCCGAACACCTCGGAGGAGATGCTGTGCAGGGGCCCCGGGATGCCGGGCTCCGGGCTGGGAGAGTCCCCCGGGTGGTGGGACATGATATCGGAGAAGCGCTGCACATCGCTGGAGGGGTGGTGGCCCGGCAGGGGGTGGTCCATACCTCCGAGGGGGGTGCCCGTGGGGCCTGAGGAGGGCACGAAGGGGAGATCGACTGGGGTCTGGGCCTGCGAAGACGGGGGCCCCTGAGGGAAGAAGTCATAGTTCCCTCCTGGGCCGTAGTACTCGCTTTGATAATCTGCAGATCCAAGAGAAGAAGAAAAAAAAAATCAACGTTTGCTCTGAGAACAATGGTGTGCAGAAATAATTCTGGAGACGTTGAGGAATTCATTGAATATACATAGCTTGATTTGTATTAGAGGGGGAGAGAGACCCTCGCCGTACTACATTAGTCACAGAGCACGTTACACTTAAATCAAAACTGCAATTGGGTGGGGAGAACAACGTGGCCACAAAATTAATTAAAATGGGGGCCATTTCATCAGCGATTCTACCTACTGAGACCGACTTTTTTTTTTTTCAATTCAGCAGAATATTATTAGACTTTTTTTGCTTCAGCAGAAAGGACAAAAGGCCCGAGCACAAATGAAATTCTCTGAAAACGATCCGATATTTCAAAGCATTTGGAGGAAGAGCGTGGTATCAAATCACTGAGATGTAAACTCATTTCACTTCAGCTTAACTCGCTGATTTCCGAAAGAGTACGGACGAGCTGACCCAAACCGAGTCGTATATCACAGTTTAAAAAAATATATGCATCCAAACTTGCCACAGTGTTGAGCAACAGCAGAGAATCACTGCTTTGTATGTAGATGTTACTTTGTTACAAATGCAAAAAGAACCGCTTGAAGTTTTCCTTCATTTATACATCCATAGCACCCCTGCATTACAAACTGTACTTTTATACTTTTTATGATCTTATTCCTCTTTTTTCATTATGTATAGCATGTGCAATATTTGACATATTTTTTATTCTTATATTTATTATTGCATACCACTGTATTGTTTTGTTCACTGCATTGAATTTAAGCTCACTGTAACTGTGTTTAGCTCTATGGGACAAGCCAAATTTTCCCTTGGGGACAATGAAGTGCATCTTATCTTATCTTATCTCATCTTGCTTTATTTTTTTTGTGTACTTTTTCCTGCACAATCAATCACAAATATTCTCAAAATGCAATATGGCCAAGTGCAATATCCAAATTGCAGAAGCTGCAGTTTTTGTGATAAAGGTAAAATGTGTGATAAAACAGCATTATGTGTTTGTTTTTTTACAGTAAAAATGTAAATTGTGAGGCAAAATGATCATTCCCATCTCAATGCCTGTATTTTTTTTATAGAGTGCAGCCCAGGTACTAAATTAACATGTGCTTTTTGTGGAAATAAAAGCTCAGAAACCGGCCTTAACATGGTATCTATTTCCTTGAGGTGGCAGTGCCTTTATGGAACCAACAAAGACCTAAATAAAACTGCTATATTTGTTATTGAACACCTCAGCTGAGGAGGTGTAGATAAGATAAAACAGCATAATGCAGGAGCAGTGTTTCATGTCAGAAGGAATGAAGACAAATATAGAATAAGTGACAGACTAATAGAAGAAACAAGAAAAATATAAGTTAGAATTTTAGAAATATGTGAAATAAAATGTCTCAGAGAATAAAACGAGAGAAGAAAAAAGTGTAGAAGGCGAGAATCAAACCAAAAATAAGGGGGGGGGGGGGAATGACTGGATGAAGTGGAAAATACAAATTATTTTCGCTACAGTCACATAAATCGCACGCGTACCTCCGTAGTAAGAGAAGGGCCCGTTGGGGATAAGTTCTCCGGGCTCCAGCCGGTCCACCAGCGTCCTCATCCGCCTCGGGCTGCGGAAAAACGCGTGCCTCCGGGCGCCCAGCGCGCTCAGCTGCTTCATGCGCCTCTCTTTGGAACGTCGGTTCTGGAACCAAACCTGGACACACGGACACACACACACACACACACACACAAACACACACAACACACACAACACACACATACACGGGTCACCTCGTGTGTCACTCAGCAAACATGCAGCAGACGCCATTTTGATTGCACGTCAATATTGTGAGCGGGGAGATGGGAGGAGAGTGAGAAATGGAGGTGATGGAGAGGAGGGCCGAGGGTGGAGGATGCTGTGGATTTTTAAACGTGTGAATAAATATGTAAACAAACAAACAAACAAAAATGGGCTCGTTGTGGATTTTTTTTTGGAATATGTAAATAAGCCTCCCCGCGCACACAGAAGAAGGTGTAATTAGGTGTCATATTTACTTTGGCACCTGCGCCGGCTGCCTCCTTATTAGAGTCAATAACTCTCTGTATGTTTTGCGGCGTGCGTGATGAGCCGGTGCGTTAAATCCGCAAAGGCTGTGCGGCGGAAGAGGAGAGGACTGCGCCCAATTATGGTTCCAGGAGCGCGAGGACACATCTAACCTCCCTAATGATCTTTTAACCCTCCATTTACTCCGACTGCAGGCTGCAGCAGCGGGGGCTTCAAATCTCCAATTAATACTTAATAGGAGGGTTGTTACCAATATATTACCGGCCTCGTGGAGGTTATCATTTCCTAATCTATAGGCCAGCTTCCTTTAATTACGCTCTTCCCTTTTTCCCTCGCGCTCATACATATTAGATACCCCGACTCCACCACTTTGACTGTATCCATTAATCTGCGATGTTAAACCTTTTTACCTTCGATCTGCCCCGCAGCTTCGTGCACATTACGGAACTTTACACTAAAAAAATTACATTTAGAGAAACCTGTTAGTCAAATAATAGAAATGTGGAAAAGCTCTACTTTATAATATTATTTAAGTCTACTTTTTTTCCTGGAGTGTCTTATTGTTTTAGGCCTGAAACAAACGATTATTGTCATTAACGATTAATCTGTCGATTTTTACGATTAATTGATTAATTGTTTAGGCAATAAAATGTCAAAATAATAATAATAATAAATAAATAATGCTAATCACAATTTCCCATATTCCAGAGTGATGTTTTCAAATTGCTTCTTTTGTGCAAACAACAGTCCAAAACCTAAACACTCTTTATTCTCTGTCATGAATAACAAAGCAAAGCAGCAAATCCTCACAATTAAGATGCTGGAACCAGCAAATGTTTGACTTTTTTGCTTGAAAAATTATTAATTATCAAAATAATCGACTAATTGTTGCAGCTTTACATTCTTTAACCAAGTAGAAATACAAATACTTGTGTAAAAAAAAAAGACAAATAAATGTAGAAGTACTGATTTAACTTATTTACTCAAGTAAAAGTAAAAAGTACAGGCTCTGAAATGTACTCAAAATATAAAAATAAAACCCTGAAGCATATTTCTATCGGCTGTTTCTGACCAAAGCCAGCTTTTATCTTGCCTGTTATGTCTTTGACGTCGTATTTCGTCTTGTTACGTCTATCTTGCGTGATATGCACAAAAGGAATCGTCTTGTATATGCGTTATTGTCTCATCCAATTAGGTTAGAACCAGCAAAAAAAAAAAAAAAAAAAAAAAAAAAAAAAAAAAAAAAAAGAATAATTCCTTAAAGTAACGAGCCTGTTTGGAAAACGTAAGGAGACGAAAGTACAGATATTTGTGTTAAAATGAAGTAAAAAAAATATATCAGAAAAATAAATACTCGAGCCAGACAGATATACTTTAAAACTAGTACTCTGCTTAAGTACAGTAATGAAGTATTTGTACTTTGTTACTTCCAACCTCTGATGATTCGTCAAGTTCCTATAATTTACAGTAATTGTGGTGCGCCACATAAAATATCCGCTGTAACAATTTATAGAAATCAACATAATAATAATAATAATAGTAATAATAATAATAATAGTAATAATAATAATAATAATAATAATAATAATAATAATAATAATGTGTTTAAGTGTAATTCAGAGACAATCTGAAGACCCTTGAAACAGATTTCTGTCTCTCCACTTGGCTGGAAGTGCTCTCAGCATGGCTAAATGTGGTCGCAAAACGTGATGGCAGCGCTGTGCCAGCACTCCCAGCGCTCCCAGCAGCCCGGCGCCAGTTGGCGACTCTGCCCCGCGCGCGCGCCAAGAATCAAAAATACCCATATAAATTACCCGTTTCCAAATCAACCTCGTCCGTCTTTTGGCTCCGATCTGTGGCTTAATGAATTCGATGTGAGGGGAAGAGAGGGGCCTCCTTTAAAGAGGGGTGAAGGATGTGAGAGGGGGAGGTGATGGGGGGGTGGTGAAGGGGAGGGGGGGTGGAGCTTCTCCTCTGATGGGGATGAGGCCTGCGCGGTCATGGCAGTCTGGCAGCCTGGCAGGGACGTTTTACCATAAAATATAAGCTGTTACATCACACCTTTTAATGGGTGCGTAACACCCTATAAAACAGAAAAGGCGCGAGCCCACCTCCTCAACCTGTGGGTGTCCCCCTGAATCTCATTAACATAATATTTCAGATACAAGCAGGAGATTTGATGATTTACCACTGACCCGTGTATGAATGACTGGGGAGGGTGACACCGTCAATTACAGCACTGATTGTTGTTGGGGGGCCACGTGGACGTGGACGCACCATTTGTTAGTAAATATTAAATATCTCTATATCTGGTGGTTAATGAATGGATTGATGGTGGGATCACACCGCGTGAACTCCCGCTCCTTTACCTGGATGACCCTCATGTTGAGGCCGGTCTCCTGGGCCAGCTGCTCCCTGATGTGTCTGGTGGGTTTGGGGGTGGCAGCGAACGCCGCCTTCAGCGTCTCCAGCTGCTTGGCCTTGATGGTGGTCCGCGGGCCGCGCCGCTTCCCCCCGAGGTTCTGGTCGTCGTTCTCGTTGTTCACCGTCTCTTTGTCGGACAGGGTAGCGATCTCCGTGTCCTTTAGGACCACGTCGTCCTGCAGCTGGTCTTGAGAGTCCGGCGATAAACTAGGGTCGCTGCAGGCCGTTACTGCCGGAATGAGATATGGAAAATATTAGAATAAGACGAATACAAATACAAATACATGAATTATTGCAGTGATAAACTACAGTGGAACAGAATAAAATCACCAATACAATCAAAATCAATATAAATGACCATATAATTATATGAATATTATCAGCAGTGGATGTAACAATATATCAAATATCACTATATCACAATAAAAAATGTCTTGTACAGAACTGTGACGATACCTACTGTGATATTACGTAGTTCTTTATTTTATTCATTATTTTTAGTTATTTTTTATTTTACTAATTTTATTTATTGTTTTGCAATAATTCAGTCATTCATTGCTAACGACAATACATGCCACTTTCTTTCTTTCTTTCATCTTTTTAAAATTTGCTTTCATTTCTTGCTAGTTTTATTTTATTTTATTAAAGAAGGAAAAGTGAAGCAAATTAAGTTAAGAGTGAGTTTTACACACAAAAAATCTTAATTATTATTTAATAAATGAAATTTTTTCAAGTGTATTTGTTTTGTTTTTTTTAAGATCGTGATGGAAAATCGTAGGTTTGACTTTTTATCGAGTTACCATAAGATGGGTTTTTGTTATCGTTACATTCCCAGTCAGCAGTGATTTCAAGGTGGCTGAACTCTGACCTCAAGTCAGTGATGCAAACCACCAACATTAATAAAAATAAACGATATTTTCAGAAGAGCTTTTGCACCTTAAAACAACAAATTTAATAAAGTACTTTTGTTTAAGATTCATATGCATTTTTAGCTAAAATATTCAGTAAAACATTCCAAACGTAATAAAAATCCTACATGGCAGATTATGAAACAAAGCTATTCACATATTTATATTACATGCTCATATGAAGATTATAATGTTAATTGTTGTGGGAGAAAATAAAGTGAAAATAATGCACATTTAAAGACAGAATGATCAACAAACAATAGACTGTGTCTTTTGTTGCCGTCTAGGTCCTGCTCATGGAAATGATGAAGCCACTGCGGGGCTGAACACATCACATCCATCACAATTTATCCCGCCTTGCACTCACCCAGACACACATACACACACATTTAGACACACACGGTCGCAGAGCAGGGCTCTCTGCCTCCGTACCTGAGAGCAGGTTGGTGTCTTTGACGCTGGCGTTGCTTAGGTAATCGTCTTTGCAAACGAATTTGTTCTCGTCTATGATGTAGAGCTCCTCGCCGGTGGACAGCTGCTTGTTGCACATCATGCACGTGAAGCAGTTGAGGTGAAACACTTTGCTCCGGGCTCTCCGGACCAGGTCGTTCGGGGAGATGCCCTGCGAACAGCCGCCACACTTGGTGCCGAAACGCCTGCAGGAGGGAGAGGAGCGGGGATGGTTACTGTCAGCAAAGATTTATTTTACACAAATCATTTCTGAAGCGTTGGAAAAATAAAATCAAGGTTTTTCCAACCGGGTCTGGTGTCAGGCTCATTTTGCAGAACGTATACATCAATTAACAGTTTAAAATGCTGCTGGCTTGACCAAGTAAAACTTGGATTTACATTTATATATATTAGATTTTTTATTTTATTTTTTTTAGATTTTATAATAAGACTATGATAAGTTCTACATATGAAGCCGCCCTTGTATTTGAAACCCTCAGTGAGCATTTGAACACGCATTTTGGGGACAAAGTCGCAACCTCAACCATTTAAATCTAATATTTTGCATGAAAATAGTAAGAAATTATGGAGAAAAGAAGAAACTTTACACAGTAAAAATATGGAGAAAATAGAACAACTTTATATGTGGATTTACACTTAAACAAAAAAGACGTTTGAAGAGCTTTTGAAAGACTATTTCCCAAGAATGAACCTTAAAGCTCAGTTCTCACTGCTATGTTGGGTATGATGATGATAATAATAATAATAATAATAATAATAATAATAATAATAATAGATTAAAATGTAAAATTCAGGGTTTTTTTTAATCGTGTGTGCAGCTTAAACAAAAGCTCGTTTTTAAATTAACGCTCTATAAATACCTACTTAATGTAATTACAAACTAAAATGTATTTATGTTATTCAGGAGAAAAATATTATTTCCTCGTATTATTTTCAAAATAATAACCTATGATTTCCTTTGAGTTCCCACATGTGTGGGACAATTTTTGTTGAATTCATTCATTGTTTTATTTCTACATTTCCAAGCTTTTTGTGTTATATATCAGAGTATCTGGGCTGATATATGATGGGTTTGACACGGTGAAATCCAGTAAATATCCAGGTCCTGTTGATGCTCTAACAGCAGGCTGCTTTGCAATAATAAATCATAGCCCTGCTGCCATTGACTCCAGCCTTAAACAATGTGTATTGAGCGGTGTGCGCTGCTTGTTGACAGCACGTCTGTGATTGCATTGTCTGCGGACTTGATCTTTTCAACTAGTTTACTATTCAAATCCACTTATCACGTCCTCCTCAGCCGGCCTGAGTAAACACACCGGGGCCGCGGCTCCTCCTCTGGCCCCGGCCGGGGGGTTTGATCCCCGGCCGGGGCCCCGGCTGCCTGCCTGCCTGCCTGCTCCTGCACGCTCTAAAAAAAACACCCAAAAGTGTGATTTCCTCGATTTCCTAACAAACCGCCCCCCTCCTCCTCCTCCTCCACCTCCTCCTCCTCTCTCTCTCACCCCGCTGAGAGCGAGTGTGCACACGCGTTTAATGTCGCTGGAACCTCTTTTGTTGTTGTTTTGCATAAGAATCCAAATTAACAAGCTTTTAATTACTCGCTCCTAATCAAAGCTTATCGCCTCCGAGTGCTCGTTCACGCCTACAGGCACGGACAGGTCGCTTCATTCACTTACTTACTTATTTATCCTTCATTATAAACACTAACTTCTATTAATCATTTCAAAATAAAATGCTTTAGCCTTCGCTGTAAACACTAACTTCTAATAAAAATTTCAAAACCCTTCACTGCAAATACCGAGCTCTTTTAACAGTGTCACCATAAAATGCATCTTTTAGCCTTCACTGTAGGTTTTTAATAATGTCAAAATAAAATGCATTTATTTATTTAACAACTTCTTTTCATAATTTCAAAATACAACGCACTTACTTAGCTAGCGTTGATTGTAAATACTAGTTTCTTTTAAGAATTTCAAAATAAAGCGCAGTTAGCGTTCATTGTAAGTACTTATTTCTTTTAACAATTTCAAAATAAAATGCATTTATTTAGTTCTTTGTAAATACTAACTTCTTTTAATAATTTTCAAAATAAAATGGTATAGCACTTGTCTGTAAAAGCACAAGAGGCAGTCTGGGTTTTGAAGGATTATTTGGCATTTTACTAATGACTGATAATAAATTGAACACAACTGATTTAAAAGCTCTAAATAATATGGAACAGACAACAATTTGATTTGCACTAAATATGTAAAAGACTAAAGATGATTTCTCATTTTTGCCCTAAAATTTAAGTGTTCCTCCTTTTCTATGACGCCCCATCACTATATTTGCTCCTATTTTATGCTTGTATTTAATTTTTTTAGGCTATATAAATTCCTAGAGGCATGTGTACCTGTTCAGCCTCTACAGTCCAGCCCCTGACATAAACACACACATATTAGTAAAGAAAATAATTTCAGAAATTAAACAAATGATGAGTGAACACACACCTTCCCCGAGCTTACCTAAAGAAATCATTTTTGCAGTACAGTCTGCCCTCTCGAGAGAAACATTTCTCTGTCAAATTACATTTGCACTCGCAGCACTGCACGCACTTGACGTGCCAGGCTCTGTCCAGCACGTTGAGCAGAAAGCGGTCCAGGATAGGCCTCTCGCAGCCGGCGCAGTGGACCATGGCTTTGGGCTGATGGGCAATAAACCCGCACAAACTGAAGCGCTCTGCCCGCACACACACACGCACGGAAACCAAATCAACAAGAGCAGGGCAGGCCGAGCATTGACCGGGTATCTGCTCTGTCTCCCTCCCCCTGATTCGCCTGGAGCTCCCGGGTCAATGTGCGCGGAGGAGCCAGTCGATCAGGTGTCACCACAGATTTCTCCCTGCATGCGTAAAAAAGACTCAGCGTCCAAAAAGAAAAGAAGACAACAGGATGCAGGATGGGACGGAGAGCGCGTCCTCTCTCTTCCTCTCAGGTGGAAAAGCCAAAAAAAAAGGAGAAATAAATCAGTCCTTTAGTGGATCCAAAATGTAGATTCAACAGAGGAGACCGGAGCCGGCTCGGTTGTCCCGGCGCTCTTGGAAGTGACGCATCGGCTGAGAAGAGCGTCGTGTGCCAGTCAGCGCTGGAAGAGACGTCTAATAAAATGCTTTTAGGGCAGAGCTGTCACACAACAAGACACGCACGCCTATAAATAATTCAGTGTACTTTGACATGGCAGCGTATCCAGTGTTCAAAAGCCGGCGAGAAACAACATCACACACACCCAAAAGATTAAAAAAAGAGTGTTTTCCCCTCTCCTCAGTCCGCTGATCCTGGACCCGTGGTGGTGGGGGATGCTGGGACGCGCAGGCGGCTCCGGTAGTACTCAGTGTGTATGCTGGGATGCCCTCAGTCTCCAGTACCGTGTGTATGCTGGGATGCGCTGCCTCTCCAGTACACTGTCTTGCTCCTAAAGCTCCAGCCCAGCCTTATTCCCAGCCTCCTGACGTCAGGCCGCGGCCGGACCAATCAGCTCCGCGCCGTGCCAGCAACCATCAAGCCGCCCCATCATAACCCAGCGAGGGCTCTGCCTGCTATTTATGCCACACACTCAAGACACCAATTGTCAAGAATTTCCCTGCAAACTGTCATATGTTAGTGAGTGTGTGCGGAGGAAGCAGCGGCGGAGGGCGAGCAGCAGCGCGCGGGGACAGGCTCCACTTCTGTCTGCTGGGCACGAGGGGGGCATGAGGAGGAATCTGAGCAGGTAGATACAGAGAGGAGGAAGAGGCTGGAGGGCGCAGATTGCATGGCCGCGCGCTCCCTGTTTGTTCATGTCAAGTTAGTTTGCGCCAGAAAATTACGCACAAACTGGGCATGTTTGTTTATTAGTTTGGAGGGTTTTTTTTAAATCACCAATAAAGCAGCTGTACGTTAAAATATCAAATCTTAACTGCCTGCTTTGCACTTGAACGCATCGCCCATAGAGCTGAGTGTTTGACTACACAGCAGAAAGATGCAGAACTTCTCTGCGTGTTTCAGGGTTCTGGAGATGTTAGTGCCATTGACTTGATCAGTGTTTTCCTCGCGCATTCGCAGTCTTCTGTTTGGTGTGATGAAGTGAAAGACAGAGAGGCTCTAAAGTTGACAGCTCGTGCAGCGCAGCCCGTCAGGAGCCCGCGGCCCAGACACCGCGGACGATTCATTAAGGAGGTCCAATCCACTTCAAGTCCACCTTAAGTACCTAAATAACACCATGAGCCTGAGAGCCCGCTGGATTATTAGTCATTTCCCATCAAAGAGATTAGTCAAGTGTTCTGTGCTGATGCTTTACAGGCCTGCAGACTGAGACACTGTGAGATTTTTGTTCTTTTTACAGAATGACAGTAGGAGTAGGAAAAAGTAGAACATATTGGAAGATTTGCATTTGTAAACAACTTTGGAGTAATTAATCTTTGTTGTATTATGGCCTGACATAGTTGAGTAAATGTAATTACAGAAGAAAAATGTTGTATTTGTCTTTGTTAAAAAGAATCTCTGCTCTTCTTAATAGTGGAAGCTCTGCGCACTTTACGCAGAAAAAAGTGACCCGGGGAGGGGACACCCATTTATTCTCTCCCAATCGCCCGCCAGCATCCTCTTGCATATGGGCTGCTTCTCATGCAAAACGCCCGCCCGTCCCCGTCCAGCTGCCTCCCGGCGTCTGGGGAGCGCCCCTTCAACAGGACATGTGTTACTGGCTGCAAGAAAAAGCGAGATAAGGCTTCAAAACACACACTGCATCTCTCTTTTTTTCGCTTTACCGCCTCTTCAGCCCGGCTTTCTCCTCTCCTTCTTCTTCTCTTCCCCCCCTCCTACTTTCCTGTCTCTCTGTGTGTTTGTGGACTGAGCGCATTCTGCTGAGCATCTGGTTGTGTTTCCATCAGAGAGAGACAGGCAGAGAGGGGTCATTGAGCTCCATGACAACTGGGCGGTCCATAGTTCTGCATAGGAGGGCAATCATGGAAATATGGCGTTTCTGTGGGACTACAAAACTCACCTTTCTTTCTCTTTTTCTGCTCTAAGAACCTGCAGAAAAACCTGCAAAAATAACCCCAGAAATCCTGCAGGTCTCCACAAACTTGTAAATGCAGC